>VZTY01001919.1:28763-53980 GCA_013400935.1 Turnix velox
ACTTCTTTTTCCCCCCTTTTCCTTCTTTTTCCCCTGTTTCTCTTCTCATGTCTCCATGATGCTGCTGTTGGCTTGGACCTGGGCCAACATATGAGGGATGGCAAGTGAGGTGACTTTTGTGCAGAAAAGGGACACAGTGGAGCTGGTGACCTTTTATATTCACTCCCTCAAAACCACCAGTGATGAGGACCATGATGTGCTGTGCATCACCCTTCACAGACTGGAGGGAGAAACCTTGTCCCTCTTGGAGTTCCTAAAGAGGTTTTTAATGACTTCTAACTCAGGTTTGGGTGGAGGTCTCCTGCTGCTTGCTTCTTTCTCCTGGGTGCTCTGCTTTCTCAGTGCCATGCTGGTGGTGGTGGTGGCTGGTCTGTTCTCTACCTCTTTGCCCTTTTCTCTCTCCTTTTCTCTAGATCCACGAGCTCAGCAAGCGCATGTCGGCCATTGAACGTGTGCTGAACCGCTTGGAGGAGAAAATCCTGGTGAGGTCTGACCAGGTAACTGGGCAAAACCAGCCACTGTCTTCCTCCTCCTTGTCATCAAAGGGGGGAAAAGACAGGCAAAATCCTCAGTTTTTGGAAAATTTTAACCCTCTGCTTTGGCCTTGGTGGCTCTTCTCCAGCTTCAGGTGGTGGGTTGCTTTAGGAAAAGTTGCACAGCAGGAGAGGAATGGAAGCAAATTTCACCCATGAGTATGAACCTCATGCAAGGAAATGCTTTTTCTTGCCCCTCTACATGAGGGAAAGTGGATTTTGTGTTAATATATTCTAGGAGAAGCTGGTTTCGGGAGTGTTATGTAGGCAGAGCTGTGATGGCTCATTTGAAATCATGGGAGAATCATAGAATGGTTTGGGTTGGAAGGGATCTTAAAGATCATCAAGCTCCAACTTTTTAATAGGGCTCCTACTGGGCTACATCAGGAGAAGTGGGGCGAGAAGGTCAAGGGAGGGGATTTTGCCCCTCTACTGGGCTCTGGTGAGACCCCAACTAGAGTTACTGTGTCCAGTTCTGGAGCCCTCAACACAAGAAGGACATTGAGCTATTGGAGCGGGTTCAGAGGAGGCCACCAAGATGATGAGAGGGCTGGAGCATCTCCTTTCTGAGGACAGACTGAAGGAGTTGGGGTTGTTCAGCCTGGAGAAGAGCAGGCTCAGGGGCAACCTCACAGTAGCTTCTCAATACCTGAAAGGGGCTACAGAAAGGCTGGGGTAAGGCTTTTTAATAGCGTCTAGGATGGCAGGACTAGGAGTGATGGATGCAAATTGGAAGAGGGGAGATTCAGGCTGGAGAGAAGAAAGAAGTTCTTTGCTGTGAGGGTGGTGAGACACTGGAAGAGTCTGCCTAGAGAGGCTGTGGATGTCCCCTCAATCCCTGGAGGTGTTTAAGGCCAGGCTGGAGAGAAGAAAGAAGTTCTTTGCTGTGAGGGTGGTGAGACACTGAAGAGTCTGCCTAGAGAGGCTGTGGATGTCCCCTCAATCCCTGGAGGTGTTTAAGGCCAGGCTGGATGAGGCATTGAGCAAACTGGTGTAGTGAGAGATGTCCCTGCCCATGGTGGGGTGGGGCTGGAACTAGATGATCTTTTAGGTCCCTTCCAACCCAAACTATTCTATGATTCTGTGACAAGGGTAATTTTTTTCCTGTCTCAACATAAGGAACAGGGAGATCCCTTCCAGAACCTGGGAGTTGAAAGGATGCTTCTCTAGGGAACATGAGTATCAGGGTTGCATAGAATCACACCTGTCCTACAGGAAAATTTGCTGTGTGTTTTCTCTCCACAAGGAGAATCACTCAGATGCCTCAGGGAGTGGTACATGAGATGGCTGCTTCCCTTTGCTTGGAGGAACATGTCTTTGGGTTGCTGTCGTCTCTGCTCTTAGACCTATCATGGTTCTTAATGAAGATATGGTGGGTTTTGGCCCCAGATTCCCCATGGACACCTTTTTTAGGAGGAGATGGAGTGTAGCTCTGCTACTCCACTGAGTAATGTAACTGCTTCTTGTGAAAACAGGTCTCAAAGTCCATCTGTGGAGGACTCCTTGAGTTCCTCCACCAGCCAGTCTTGGTGACTGTGTCTGGATCCAGACATACCACACTGACCACCACAGGGAACTCTTACACATCTCCCTTCTTCTGCCCCTCAGTCTCCAGCCCTGGAGTCCCAACTTGATGCTGAAGAGGAGGAGTTGAAGAGGAAGTTGGAGGAGTTAGCCAGCAACATCAGTGACAAAGAGGTCTCTTCTGAAGAGGAGGGTGAAGGAAAGAAGGGAGTGAAGATACCAGAGACAAGCTGCTCCAGTGATGACATGGCCAGAGATGCTCGAAAGGTAACTTGGGTCCTCTTTCACTCCATCTGTGGTTTCTTCTGCTCCCCATGACTCACACCATGGTCATTCATCTCTTGCTCTGTCCCTCACCTCCACCTTGATGCCTCCCAGGCTTGTCTGGCTCAGCTGCCATCTTAAATGGGATATGTAAGTCCCAGGTGTTGGGTCTGGACCTCTAAGCTCTCCCAGTTTCATCCAAGAGCCAGAAGTGAAGTTTCCTACAGGTCTTAGAATCACAGAATAGTTCGGGTTGGAAGGGACCTTAAAGATCATCAAGTTCCAACCCCACTGCCATAGTCTTCTCAGGTTTGAAGTGAGGGGGACAACCAGCTGGTTGAAGGAGAGGATGAGAAGAGTCACAGAGACACAGAAATGATGAAGGGGTTGGAGCATTTTCCTTCTGAGGACAGGCTGAGGGAGCTGAGTCTCTTCACCTTGGAGAAGAGGAGACTGAGGGGTGACCTCATTCATGGTTATAAATATGGAAAGGGTGAGTGTCAGGAGGACAGAGCCAGGCTCTTCTCAGTGACCTCCAATGATGGGACAAGGGACAACGGGTGCAAGCTGGAACACAGGAGGTTCCACAGAAATAAGAAGAGAAACTTTGTCAGGGGGAGAGAAGAGTGGCACAGGCTGCCCAGAGAGGGTGTGGGGTCTCCTTCTCTGGACACATTCAAACCTCACCTGGACACCTTCCTGTGTGACCCGATCTGAGTGTTCCTGCTTCTCCAGGATTGGACTTGATGATCTCTCCAAGCCCCTTCATCCCTGCCACTCTAGGAGTCTGTGAAAACAAAGCCTGGATTTGCCCCTTTCACTGCCCAAAACCCAGCACTAAAACAGGAAGGACCAACCTCTAAAGGTTGTCTGTCAGAGGAGCTGTGCAGGAGATTACAGCAGCTCCTGTATAAAGAGGACCCAGCTGCGTGGCAGCAGCTCAAGGAAAAAAACTAAATCTCAGAAGTGAGGGGAAATTAGGTTTTTGGCTTGTTGTGACACTCCAAGTGTCAAATTCCTTCTGGCAGGATCAAGTTAGGGATGACACCAGTGATGTGGAGATGGACCAGCCTTGGCTAAAGGCTTTTGTGTCGCTGTGGATTTTTTTTAACCTTTTTTTTTTCCTCCACTTCTCCTTACACTTGTACCAAAGATGGCTTTTGCATGATTCTGGGTTTTATTTTTACATGATCCCCCTCTCCATTCAGGAGGAGATCTTCTAAGTGAGGAATACAGTGATGAAAGCTCCCTCTCCTCACAGCAAATGTGATGAAAAATTAAAAAAGCCCTCTGCTGTACCCTGAAGGGCACCATAAAATTATCAAAAAAACATCAGCTTGACTGAGTTAGCTGCTTTTCTGCAGGGTGGAAGTAGGTGCAGATGTAAACACAACTTGTTTGCCTTTGTGCCCAGTATGGGATGTTATCACCCCCATCTCCTTGGTTTCCAGGGAACTATCAGCTGTAAGAGGGAGATAATGAGTTTCTTCAGCCTGTTTCACCCTCTGCTGGGAGCCACACCAGCACTTTAGGAGCTCTGTTGCCCACCTTGGAGTGAGAAGGGGACATTAGCACCAGGTTCTGGCCCCTGTGGTAACAGAGGTTTTATAGGCTGGATTTATGGGGTTTTTGCCACAAACTTAAGGAGTTATTTGCATCCATGCTGGAGTGTAAAAGCAATCCTCTGTAATGGCAATTAAACCCTCACTGCTGATTAACTGAGTGGCCTTCAGGTGCCCCATCAGCCTTCCAGTGAGTGACACATCCCTTCATAAACCTCTTTTTTTTTTTTTTTTTTTCCCCCAAGCCTTTTGGGATGATTTCTTTTGTCACAGAAAGCAGGGGCTGAGATCAAAGCTCTGCTTCAGCCACGCATCCATCTCTGCTTTGAGAGCCATTTAATTACCTCTTTTCTGTCTTCTTCCAGCTCCCAAAGACCTGAAGCCTCTTTCCCCCCCACCCCCAAACTCAACCTTTTTTCTACACCACATTAAAATAACATCCTTATTTTTCTTTCCTCCCCCTCCCCTTTGGCCTTGCTTGGATGTTTGCAGAGGTCATCTGCTCAGGCTTTGAGTGAAACCACAGCCAAAGTGCTGAGAGCCATAAACGCCACGGAGAGAGCCATGTGGGAGTCACTGCATGGAGAAAACCAGTCCAGCACTGGTGGTGTCCTCCCTGGGGGCCAGCTTCCCAGTCTGGGAGATGGGAAAGAGGTGGCTGAAGCCTTCAGTGAGCTTGAAGAAAATGTAAGGTTCAGCAGAGCTTTCTGCAGGCAAGAAGGAAGGAGGTGGTGGGAGGGAATACACAGGAAACCCCCCAAAATTGGGTGGTTCAATATCAAAGTAATGGGATGCACAGCGGGGTTAAAAGAGTGAGGTTGGCCAGGGTTGTTTTATGACGGGAAGGGCAGAAGAACAAGTGAGATGATCCATCTTGTGGCTTCACTTAATCACAGAATGGCAGGGGTTGGAAGATCTGTAGATCAACCACCTGCCAGAGAAGGGTCAGCTAGAAAAATCTGGACAGAAAATCATCCAGGTGGGTTTCTCCACCACCTGGCACAAGCTGCCAGAGCTCTGCCACCCTCACAGCAAAGAAGTTCCTTCTCATGTTGAGATGGAGCATCCCATGGTCAAGTTTGTACATGTTCCCTCTTGTCCCATCACTGGGCACCACTGCACACAGACTGTGGTCCCATCCTCCTGACATCCAGCCTTGCAATTTTTATAAGCATTGATAAGATCATGGAATGGTTTGGGCTGGAAGGGACCTTCAAGATCATGTAGTTACAACCCCCCTACTACAGCAGGTTGCTCAATTCTTCATCGAGCCTGGTCTTAAACACTTCCAGGGATTGAGGAGGCATCCACAACATCTCTGGGCAACCTCTTCCAGTGTCTCAACACCCTCACAGCAAAGAATTTCTTTCTTCTCTCCAGCTTAAATTTCATCCTTCTTCTGTCCAGAATGAAAACAACCAAATCTTTAGCTTCCCTGCATCAGAGAGATGTTCTAATCCCCTCATCATCTTTGTAGCCCTTTTCTGTCCCCTCCCCAGCATTTCCCTGTCCTTCTTGAACTGGGGAGCTCAGAACTGGCCCCATTACTCTACAAGTGGCCTCACCAAGGGCAGGTCCCCAGTTCGTCCTGGTTGAGTGGCCCGCATAGGGAGCCAACATGATGTCCCCCACTTTGCTGTGCCACCACAGTCCTGTGCTACAGTGTCATTGAAGCTTTTGTCCCACTTCCCTTCTGGGCTGCATTTCATCCAGGCTTTTATGAATGAGGAGGAGAATGGGAGTCATCTGTCCACGAAGGCTTGTGCCTGGGGCTGATGGGCTCGAGCCAGGTGATGACTTTTCCCTTTGGAGCTTTGGCTCTGTGTGGATTTATTTCTTTTAGCTACTGTAAAGCCCTGCAAATCAATTCCCTACAGGAAATGGATGGCATCTGCAGTGCCATTTACCAGGCTGCAAAGAAAAGAGGTCACAGATGGGGCAAAGAGTTGCCATCTCCATCTGGGTGGATAGGTCTGGCTCTCAGAAACCTCCTGTGAATGGGGAGAAGGGTTTTGCAACCTGCTCCATGGCTCATCTTCCATCAGGGAAAGCTTCTAGGAGTGGGGTGTGCTCTTAAACTGCCTACCACCTGCCCAGTTTCTGGCCAAAGGCAGAACCCCAAGAGAAGAAAGGTGAAGGTTTTGAGGTTCCATCTCTCCTAGAAGAGGGGATGGAGCTGGAAAAGATGTCACCTCCATCAGGGGCAATGCAAGGAGCAGGTGGTGGCACAAGGAGTTGCTCTGGGGATGCCACCAGCCTCAGAGGTTGCTGGTGGGGGAGGTTTATGGCCCAGAAACACAAAAGAAGCACCCCAAGGGAAGAAAGGTGAAGGTTTTGAGGTTCCTCTTCTCCCAGAAGAAGGGCTGGGGCTGGGAAGGAAGTGAACTGCCATCAAAGGCAACACATGGGCCAGGTGGTGGCACCAGGAGCTGCCTGCTTGCTCATCCTGCTGTTCTCTCTCTGAGGGATGCCACCAACCTCAGGGAGTACTGATGGGGGTGGTTTATGGCCAAGAAACTCAAAGGCAGCACCCCAAGAGAAGAAACATGAAGGTTTTGAGGTTCCACTTAGAATCATAGAATGGTTTGGGTTGGAAGGGATCTTAAAGATCATCTAGTTCCAACTCCCAGGCCATGGGCAGGGAGACCTCCCACCAGACCAGGTTGCTCAATGCCTCATCCAGCCTGGCCTTAAACACCTCCAGGGATTGAGGGAGCATCCACAGCCTCTCTGGGCAGCCTCTTCCAGTGTCTCACCACCCTCACAGGAGAGAATTTCTTTCTTTTCTCCACCCTCAATCTCCCCTCTTCCAATTTGCATCCATCACTCCTAGTCCTTCCATCACATACCGTATTGAAAAGTCCTACCCCAGCCTTTCTGTAGCCCCTTTCAGGTATTGAGAAGCTACTGTGAGGTTGCCCCTGAGCCTGCTCTTCCCCAGGCTGAACAACCCCAACTCCTTCAGTCTGTCCTCAGAAGGGAGATGCTCCAGCCCTCTCATCATCTTCATAGGCTCCTCTGGACCTGCTCCAACAGCTCAATGTCCTTCTTGTGTTGAGGACTCCAGAACTGGACACAATAACTCCAGTTGCAGTCTCGCCAGAGCACAGTAGAGGGGCAAAATCCCCTCCCTTGACCTTCCGGCCACCCTTCTCTTGATGCAGCCCAGGATGGGGTTGGCTTATGGGCTGCAAGAGCACACTGCCTTTCTGTGTTCCCATGGAACCTTTTTGCCACATCACCCTTGGTGATGTCTCTCAAAAAGCCTGGGGAGAGGAGGAAATGAGATGAGAAACCCCATCAGATTGGGCAGGTACTGTCTGTGCTGCCAGGAGAAGCATCAGTCAGCAGTGAAGTCCTACCAGGGAGATTAAACTTGACATGTGGGATTTTATTAATCTATTTGGGTTTGGGTTTTTTGTTCTTTCTATTTGAGGTGTACCTGACTGCTGGCAAGACCTACCAGCTTGAGAAAACCCTGCAGGAGCTTGAGGAAGGAGCTCAACTCGGCACCACCACTGACTCAGAGCTGTCGGAGCTGGAGGACAAAGTGGCCTCAGCTGCAGCTCAAGTGCAACAGGCAGAGAGTGAGGTGAGGGCTCACCTTCTCCCGCACCCCTGGCCACCAGTGATGGTAAGCAAAACTTGTGGTGGGTCCTTCTAGAAGTCATTTTTTTCCCATCTCTTTAAAGATATCAGACATTGAATCACGAATCGCCGCTCTCTCCGCCGCGGGGTTGACAGTGAAACCAGTGGAGAAGGCAAGGAAGAAGTCAACTGGGCAGGTGAGGATGGTATGAGAGGTCCCAACCCTGAGATCCATACTCACCACTGTGTCATTGTCACCATCCCTGGGTGCTGTGAAGGGCTGCTGAGCTGAGCAGAGTCCAGCTGCCTCCCTGTTTATAAATATGGAAAGGTTGAGGGTCAGGAGGATGGAACCAGGTTCTTCTCAATGGCCTTCAGTGAGAGGACAAGAGGAAATGGGTACAAGATGGAATATAGAAGGTTCCATAGAGATGTAAGAAAGAGCTTTTTCACAGTGAGGTATTCACAGACTACCCGGAGAGGCTGTGGAGTCTCCTCTGGAGACATCCAAAATCCATCTGTACAAGTTGCTGTGGGACCTGGTCTAGGTTTTCCTGCTCCATCAGGGGGACAGGACTAGATGATCTCTTGAGGTCCCTTCCAATCCCTGAGATTCTGTGATTCTGTGCTGTCTCCTGCTCTGCCCCAAGAGCTGAGGTCTCGCTGTAGGTGCTAGGCTGGTTCCTTATGTGCATCAAGAGAATGTTTTTTTATCTGGGGTCACAAAGAAGGCCTTGAGGTGCTGGAGAAGCTCTGGAGAAGTGAGAGGTCTAAAGAACAAGTCTGGTGAGGAGCAACTGAGGGAGCTGGGGGTATTCAGCTGGAGGAAAGAAGGCTTAGGGAAGGGGAGCATCTCACTCCCTGCAACTCCTTGAAAGAAGGGTTTAGCCAAGGAGGACTTGGGTCCTTCTCGCAAGTAACAGGGCCATGGGACAAGAGGAAATGGCCTCAAGTTGCTCCAGAGGAGGTTTGGGATGGATATTAGGGAAAAAAAAAAAGGCTAAATAAAAGAGGTGAGAATGCAAAGAGAGACAGAGCCAGACATTTTCTTCTTCTGTCCTGTGAGGGTGGTGAGATACTGGAATAAGTTGCCCAGAGAAGTTGTGGATGCCCCCTCAATCCCTGGAGGTGTTTAAGGCCAGGCTGGACGAAGCATTGAGCAACCTGGTTCTAGTGGGGGGTGTCCATGCCCATGGACACAGAGGAGGGTTGGAACTAGGTGATATTTGAGGTCCCTTCCAACCCAAACCATTCTATGACTCTTCCCACAGTCTGGGAATTGTGCTTGCTGAGGGCAAGCACAATTTAGAGTTCAGAGAGATGGTTTGGAGATGGTTCTTCCCAGTGTTGGGTTGGTGGTTGGACTTAGAATCATAGAATAGTTTGGGTTGGAAGGGACCTAAAAGATCATCTAGTTCCAGCCCCACCCCACCATGGGCAGGAACATCTCCCACTACACCACGTTGCTCAGTGCCTTGTCCAGCCTGGCCTTAAACACCTCCAGGGATTGAGGGAACATCCACAACCTCTCTGGGCAGTCCCTTGCAGTGTCTCACCACCCTCATCATATAGAATTTCTCCCTTATATCTATCCTGAATCTCCCCTCTTCCAACTTACATCCAGTATTCCTAGTCCTTCCATCACATATCCTATTAAAAAGCCTTACCCCTGCCTTTCTGTACCCTTCAGGTATTTAGAAGCTACTGTGAGGTTGCCCCTGAGCCTTCTCTTCTCCAGGCTGAACAACCCCAACTCCTTCAGCCTGTCCAACCTTGGCCATTCCACGATTCTATTATTCCAATATAAGGTGCCTCCTTTGCAACCCCAGAGAAACATCTGCCTTTCTTCTGCCCACAGGCTGGCCTCTCCTCTTCTGGTTCCACCAGCAGAAGTCCAGAGGAGTCTCTGGATGACATCCAAGTGAGTAAATGGTTAAACTGTGCAGGCCAGTGCACCCTCCTGTTGCCTGGAGACACCCAGACTCTGCTTTTGAAGTAGTGATGCCCACAGAGACCCTCTGTGCTCCCCTCCCTTTCTCTTGCAGGCAATGCCTGGTTTGCAGAGGTTCAGAAGGAAGTTCAACAATCCCATGGAAATCACCAGTAAGGACCTGTAAGGTGCTGGGGACATGTGTGGGTGGATGGGCTGGGCTTTGGAGGATGCTTGATCCTCTCTGCATCCAGCTGGACATTACAGAGTTCAGAGATGGCTTGGTGGGTAACTGGAACATCGTGTGAGGTTGACAAGGACCTGCTGCCCTATCTCTTTTCTTTTCCCCCAGGTTTTGATGACTCCTTTGACCGCAACTCTGTGTACCGGGGCTCCCTGACTCAGAGGAACCCCAATGGGAAGAACAGGAGGGTGGAGAGGCTCTTTGCGGTATGAATCCAACCAGACCACAGGGTGTCTTGACCTGAGTTCCATGAGGAACCTGCCTCCATGTCCCTCCCCCACACTTCCAAACTCTCAGTGTTGGTCTCACCATGCTGGCTGCTGAGGGCAAGAATAATTTAGAACTTTCTCAGAGAGATGGTCTGGGGATGGTTCTTGTCAGCGTTGGGTTGATGGAGGAATGGATGCAAGTTGGAAGAGAGGAGATTGAGGCTGGAGAGAAGAAAATTCTTCACTGTGAGTGTAGTGTGACACTGGAAGAGGGTGCCCAGAGAGGTTGTGGATGCTCCCTCAATCCTTGGAGGTGTTTAAGGCCAGGCTGGATGAGGCAACCTGGTGTAGTGGGAGGTGTCCCTGCCCATGACAGGGTGGGGTTGGAACTTGATGATCTTTAAGATCCCTTCCAACCGAAACCATTCTAGGATGGTTGGACTCCATGATCTGAAAGGTCCCTCCCAGTCTGGGCCATTCAATGATTCTATTGTTCTATGATAAGAGCATCACACCCAAAGGTCTGGGCTTCTCTAAAGCCCAGGGTGAGTGGGACCAAACAAGATGGACATATTGGAATTCCCATTGCCATAGTGGTCCGTGGGATGGGGCATGTCCTTGCTCCATGGGATGGGGCTGGTTCCTGCTCCATGGGATGAGGCAGGTCCTTGTTCCATGGGATGGAGCAGGTCCTTGCTCCATGCAGTGGGAGCATGATGGGATGGGGAGCATGATGTCCTTGTCACCTGGCGTGGCAGAGGTGGTATGGGCACGGCTCTGAGCTGAGGTTTCTCTCTCTGGTGCGTTGCAGAAGCCTGTGATGACCCACCTGCCCTGAGAAGAGGGGGACCCTCTCCTGATTCTACAAGACCTCAGCATGAAGCCTCTGCCTTCCCCACAACCCTTGCTCTTCCTTCTTCCCATGCACATCTCTCCCTTAAAACCTGGACAGGAGGGAAGCCAAAGGCCATGGGCTGGGGTCTTACTGGGAGGGGCTGGGGTCTTACTGGGAGTGGCTGGGGAGAGGAGCAAGATACTGGGGTGTGGACATTGTGGCCATGGGCTGTTGTGGGAGGATGCAGGCAGGAGGCTTCAGCTTTGGGCGGCTCTTGAGTCAACCAATGGGACCAGAAACCTCTTTGAAAGGAGCTGGACATCAGTTCAGCATGAGAACTCAGCATGAGAACTAGGTGTGATGACGTGATTAAAGGTGGCCTCAAACCCTTGGCAAAAGACCAATGTCATCTGCCATGGTCATCTCATTGCTGTTGGGGCTCTCTCCCAGGCTGAATGGGAACAGAAGCTGACAGCAGGAGAAGGATCCCCTTGGGAAACCCCAGGTAGAGCAGGAACCAGGGCTTTTCAGGTTGGGATTTGCATCCCAGCTCTGGTCCCTGTTCCCTGTGGTGTCTCTTGGTGTATTCCCTTGGATCTTCATTTCCCTCCCCTGAGCAGCAACGCAGGGTGAGGGCATCACTGGCTTCAGATCACTTGGCCAACAGATCCTTACATGAAGCTGTGGAAACACCTCTTGAGGCTTCTCCCCAACAAGCCTGAAGCTGCTGGGACCATCTGGGGACATGAGCAAGGCTTGTGGGAAGCAGTGGCAAGGAAGGTGGAAGAAAAGCTGGGTTTTTTGGGGGGATTGGTTTGGTTTTCCAGCTCTCAATGATATCCCCTGTCCCTGCAAGACTCCACCAGCAAGTTGAGGAGGACTTTAGCAAGCAGAGAGTGGGTCTTCCTCCTCTAGAGCCTTCCTCTGCTCTGCAGAGAGGCCAGCCCATGGCAAGAGGTGCTTTGTGGGACAGCATGTCCCCTGTGCCTCACGATGGGATTGTAGGATCTGGTAGGACCCTTTTGGTGGGGCTGTGATGGACCCTGGGTCCATTCCAGCTTTGGGAACATCCTCCTCCAGAACCCCCAAACTGTTTTCCTCCATCATTGTTCTCCACATCTGCTGATCCCAGTGGATCAATGGCACGTGCAGGACATTGGGATGGGGAGAAGGTCACTTTCTCCTGTAGGAAACTTCGGAAGAGGTTCATGGTAATCAATTCTGTTTGGTACCCTCTGGTTCCTGTCCTTCATAGCTCCCTTCTCCCTTTCTCCCACTCTCCCTCTGCATCAGGTGATGGGGGGAGGGTCACTCACAGGCAGACCCTTGCTGGCCTCTCAACTTGGACCATTTTAGGATTTTCCTTTGAATCTCAACCAAACTGACTTCAGTCATGAGTAGTAGAATGAGTTCTCATGGCAATAACAACAACCTTTGGCTTTGGTAGAGGTAGAGGCTGCCTAGAAATGGGTCCCACCATCATTCCAGAAGCAGTCTTATAAGTCCATGGTCTGGGCTTCCCAGCTGGAGACAAAAGAAGTTCCTCAGTTTGGAATTAAAACCCTTGTGGCCACAAGTGGAAAAGGGTTATTGCAAACCCCTGCCCTTGTAGAAGACATGTTGGCCTGATTGAGTGTATTTCTTCGTGCTCAACTGGCCACAGGATGGGTTTGCACCCACCCTTCTGGTGTTGGGGTTCAGCCTTTACTCCACTAGACCTCTTGCTGTCACTACTCTCAGCTGTAACTCATGTCTTTCCACGTAGCTGCTGGGATGCTTGACCCTGGGGAGAAGTCCTTGTGGTGAGCCCCAGCAGCAACCCAAGGTGTCCTTCAGGTTGTAGTCACCCACCCTGTCGTTTGCTGCTTTCCTTCCCATGTAGACAACATGTATTTGTGTGTGTGTGTGTTTCTACTAAACCATTCAATAAAACCAACATCAAACCTGGAACCCAGGACACCTTGTGCAACCTCTGATTTTTTTCAGTTCACTCCAGCAAAGGCTTCCTTTCCACAGAATCCCAAAATATCAGGGATTGGAAGAGACTTCAAAGGATTATCTAGTCCAATCCCTCTCCAAGAGCAGGAACACCTAGATCAGGTCCCACAGGAAGGTGTCCAGGTGGGATCTGAATGTCTCCAGAGAAGGAGACCCCACACCCTCTCTGAGCAGCCTGTGCCACTGCTCTCTCACCCTCACCCTTATGAAGTTTCTCCTCCTATTTCTGTGGAACCTCCTGTGTTCCAGCTTGCACCCAGCAAGCGAGGGTCCAGCCTCGCCACTCTCCCTCTGCACCCACTGCCCCTTGTCCTATCATTGGAGGTCCCTGAGAAGAGCCTGGCTCCATCCTTCTGACATTCACCCTTTCCATATTTATAACCACGACTGAGGTCACCCCTCAGTCTCCTCTTCTCCAAGGTGAAGAGACCCAGCTCCCTCAGCCTTTCCTCAGAAGGGAAGTGCTCCAACCCCTTCATCATCTCAGTTTCTCTGTGCTGGACTCTCCCCATTCTCTCCTTCAACCAGCTGGTGTCCTCCTCACTTCAAACCTGAGAAGACAGGAGCTGAATCACAGCATGTGTTGGGTTGGAAGGTTGCTTTAAGGTCCAGCCTTTTAGTGCCTCAGCAAGGAGCTCACCATCCCATCATCTCTTTTAACTTCCTTATCTCCCCAAAGCAGCTTTTGGGAGAAGAATGAGAAAGGTTGGTGGCACCCAGAGACACTCAGGCAGTGCAGCAGGACCTGATGTTTGGGGCAGCATCACCCCAGCAGTGGGCACCGGGTTCCCTAAAAGTAGGCTGATGGAGCAGAAAACATCCACCCCCTTTGCTTGGAACAAGAGGAGGTGGAGGAGGAGAAGGATGAACCCTCCTGAGCTCTTTCTGAAGGAAGATAAAACACTGGGTTTTCTCTTCCCCCACCTCCTTTCTGAGTCATGAAAATCCCGGAGCTGATTTGATGAGAGGGGCCAGCAGGGAGGTGGAGATGCCCAGGGCTCTTGGACCTTGCCTCTGACATCAGCATGAAGCCACCCATAAAAACAGGGAGCAGAGGGGACTCTGGCTCAAACAGCAGCTGCTGGGACCAGGGTGGAGCAGTTGGACGCCTCTTCTCCTTCACTTGGTAAGTGCAACCTCATCTTCTCTTCATGCTTTTCTTCCTGGGTGATCCCCCCCCACCCCAGAGCTGCTCAAGGGAAGGTTTCCCTGTAAAACATCAGTGGCCAGAGAGAACCTGAGCCCTGAGGAGCCACCACTGCCAACTTCTCCTCTGAAAAAGTCCCTGGGAAGGAAGTTGTTCCCTCCGTGTCCCTCTTAACCTGCTCCCTCAGCTGTGGAGCCCGTTGGTGCCTCCAAGCCCCACTTTTTGTCCCTGTCCCCTCTCCAACATCTCCTTCCTGGGTTGCAGGGTCCCACCAGTGTGGGGAAGGTCCTGGCCAGAAAAAGGAACACCTGAAACCTACTTTAACTAACATAAGGTTTATAGAACTTGCATTTGCAGGAGGGATTTTTCCCCCAGAGGTAGCAACCCACACATCCCATCCAGGGTTTTGATGAAGAAGGATCTGTGATGGGGGACAGCAGCCCAAATCACACCTGATTGAGGGGAGAAGTACTCACCTTGTGATTGTTTGATGGATCAAAATGAAATGGGGTGTCTCCCTGACACCCAAACCCCTTCCCTTCTCCCACAGAGACCTTGGAGGCAATAGTGAGAAGCCTCAGGAGGTTTTTTGGGACCTGGAGAACATCGGGGATGAAGCTGGGGAGCACCTGCCTGCTGTGCCTACTCCTTGCCTGCCTGACCCTGCCTGTCACCCACGGCCACCTCCATCAGCACTCCATGGAAATCAGGAGTAAGTAGAGCAGAATTAAGGGACATCCGCCCATTCCACAACCCACCATCTCATAGAATCATAGAATGAGTTGGAAGTGACCTTCCCACTGTTATACCATGAGTTTTTAGTTCTATATGTAAACTGCATGAATTATAGAGGTTGCCCAAAGCTTCATCAAGCCTGGCCTTGGATGTCTCCAGGGATGGGGGTCCACCACCTCTCTCCGGGCAACCTCTTCCAGTGTCTTCCCACTCTGAATCATCTGGAGATGATCTCCAGAAGTCCCTTCCACCTCTATGGTTAGGTGATTTGTAGAATCATAGGGTTGGAAGCCATCTCCCAAGGCCATCTAGTGCCACCCCCTGCAGTGACAGGGACATCCTGCACTAGATGAGGTTGCCCAAAGCTTCAGCAAGCCTGGCCTTGGATATCTCCAGAGATGGGGTCTCCACCACCTCTGTGGACACCATCTTCCAACCCCTTCTGCACCCTCAGACTCAGCTCTACGGGGTTGGGAGAGACAGGGCATGGGGTCACGATGGAGAAGTAAAGCTTCAAGCCACCTTTTAAACCCTTCAGACACTTTTCCCACTCCCCTGGGGTTCATCACACCCACCTCAAAAACCCCAAAAGTGGGACTTGTCACCTCCCTGTGCCCCCTTTCATCTCATCACTCCCTGATTTTTCATGTTTTTTTCCTTTGCAGACCCAGACATCGACCCTTCCTGGTACACGGGCCGTGGCATCAGGCCAGTAGGGAGATTTGGGAGAAGACAAGCCCTGGGTCAGGGCACCCATCCCAGGGAGGGGGTGTCTGGGAGATGGCAAGGATGTGTCCCCTCTCACCCATACCGCTCCCAGGAGGAACCAAGCCCTTGAGCTGGATCCCACAATAAAAGTCCTCTTCTCACTTCCATGTCCCAACCTCTCTGTTCCCAAATGCAACCCTGGGGGAGGTTGAAAGGGGTAAAAGGGGGACTGCAACCCCCTGAAACCCTCCCAAAATTAATGATCTCATGCACTTTTGCAGCCTATCTCAGAGGTGTGTATGTGGGGCACAGCAGCGATCCCTTCCTTGCATGAGGAGATGCCTTTATCCCCCTCCCATCCTCAAAAAATCACCCCAAAAATAAGCCCTAAGCATCCCCCTTTCCTCCCAGGGACAGGGTGGAACCCACAAGTGACACCAACATTGTCATTTCCCTGGTACTGGGGTTGGAAGCAGCCACCAAATTTCCATGATGTGGGTCAGAAATGTTCAGGGATGCTACCCATGGTCCCCAAATGTCTCCTTATGAGTTGGGACACCCCCTCCTCAAAAGAAAGATAATTTTCTGCCTGTCCACAAGTGTCCCCCCATGAGTTGAGACACCCTCTCCCCCAAGGACGATCCATCCTCAAAAAACATCCCAAAAATAAGCCCTCAAGGTCCCCCCTTCCTCCCAGGGGCATGGTGGAACTCATGAATGACACCAACACTGTCATTCCCCTGGTGCTGGGCTTGGAATCAGCCACCAAATTTCCATGATGTGGGTCAGAAATGATCAGGGATGCCACCCACGGTCCCCAAATGTCTCCTCATGAGTGGGACCCCCCTCCCCAAAAGAAAGATCATTTTCTGCCTGTCCCCAAATGTCCACTCACGAGTTCTGACCACCCCACAAGGGAGGTAATTTTCTGCCTGTCCCCTAATGTCCCCCCATCCCATAGCTCAGCCCCAGGGCTCAGATGGGTCAGACAAGGGGACCACCCATCCCTACTGTCTCCAAGCTTCCTGCAGACCCTGCTTGTGGTGTGTAGCTCATTGGGAGAGCATTGCATTCCTAATCTGAGGGTCATGGGTTCACATCCCTCTCCAGGTATGAGGCTTGTTGAAGTTGGGCTTGATGATTGGACTCTATGATGTGAAAGCTCCCTTCCAACCTAGATGATTATGATTTTATGATCTAGGACTGTGGGGGAGGAAAAAACCCAAACCAATGCTTTTAGGGTAATATTCTCTTTATCGGTGGCCTGGGTATAAAGGCAAGGAGATGCGTGTGCTTTGCTCCACAAAGTCAAACACCCCCTTCTCTGATGGAGGAGCTGCCAAACAGGGTTGTCACCATCAAGGGCTGGTGACAGAGGGTCATGCTCCTCTCTGGAAGCAGGGAGTTGGTGGAAGAAGCCCCCAAGTTTCACCTTCTGGAGGGTTGAGGTGGTCTTGTGTCCCCAGGACAGGCTCTGGCCTTGCTCTGAGGGGTTGAGTGGTTGGGCTGATGCTTCCACATCTCCCAGCTTTGTCCCTGATCCTTTTGGAGACCTCATCCAGCTCAAGGTCAGGATCTGCCCATCCTCAAAGCTGGCAGCACCCTGTCCTCTCCCTGCTTTCCCCCAGGGTAATGGCTGCCATCCCAGCAAGGGGTGGGGCAGATGCCTTTGCTTGTTCCCTCTGCAGGAGCTCTTGGGCTGGGGAGAAACACATGAGAAAGAACTCAGGTCTACTGCTGGTAAGGGTGGGATGTGGTGGCAGTCCTGTCCCACCCCAGGGAAAGCCACTGATGGCCACTGGTGCTGTCCCAAAGTGACACTTATGAAGGGGATACCATTACACCCCCATGAGATGCTCCAGCAGAAGAAAGCTGTAGCTTTGGGAGAGGGCCTGAAATCCATCCCTCATGCTGGAGCTTCTTGGAATGGATGTGTCCATCCTTCTGCCCCCCAAAAATGGCAGGGGGTCAGTTTTGCAGGAGAAGCCTTGAAGCAGAGGTCTGGGGGCTGTGGTCCATCTGCTGTCACCTTCAGCTGTCACACACTCACCTATGGCCATGAACGTATGGCTTACTTGATGGTTGGACTTTGCAGATGTCTCTGAGAACAGGAGGCCTTTGGTCCTGGCAAACTCTTCCCCTTCCTGGATGGAGACAAGCAGAGTTATTCCCCCAGCCCCCTCTGGAGCTTCACTCTTGGGTTCTGCTGGCATTTCATGGCAGGTCAATAATTCCTCATGAGGGGTGATAGAGGGTCTGGGAGGCTACTGCAGGTGCTCACCTCGGTGGTGACCTCTCTCTCAGCAGCAAGGTCTGTCTTGTTGCCCACCAAAGCAATGACAATTTCATCAGGGAGGAATTCCTTCTCCAGTTCCCTCAGCCACAGCTTGGCTCTGGTCAGAGTTTCCTGGAGAGACAGAGACACAAAACCCACCAGTGACCTGGATTTGGATTTGATCACGATGTCTTTGCTACCAAACCAAAGTGGGTGGGAGAGTTGTGATGGGGAAGCTTTGCTTGCTCTCTGTCTCAGAAAAACAGGTCATTGACCCTGCAATAGGGTGAGGGAGAATGGTTTTGAACTAAAAGATGGAAGATCTACCTGAGATCTTGGGAAGAAATTCATTCCTGTGAGGAAGGTGAGCCCCTGGCCCAGGCTGCCCAGGGAAGCAGGTTCAAGGCCAGGTTGGAAGGGGCTTGGAGCAACCTGGGCTGGTGGGAAGTGCCCCTAAACAGGGCAGGGAGTTGGAATCAGATGATCTTTGAAGTCCCTTCCAACACAAACCATTCTCCAGCACATCTTGGAGGAGTGCATCCTTTCCACATGGCAGCAGAAACCCCCTCTGGGGAGGTCTGGGCATGATTCTGTATGGTCAGGAGCAGCCCTTGGTGTGTCCCAAATGGGACTTTCATCTCAAGCAGTGCTGATGTGCTGCTTTCTATTCTAACCAAAGACACATATACCATCATCTGGACACCAAGTGATGCTGCTGTGGTGGTGTAGTCTGGGCTCAGATAGGTTCAACATCCCCTGCCTCACCTTCTTGGTGAGGTCATAAACAAGGAGAGCAGCTTGGGCACCCCGGTAGTAGAGATGGCAGACACTCTGGTACTTCTCCTGTCCTGCTGTGTCCCAGATCTCAAACTTGATGGTGGCCACCTCCAGGTTGAGTGTCTGCGTGAAGAAGGAACCTGCAAGCAAGGTGTAGAGTGTGCTTGTTGGCTCTCAGCCAGAGTAGAAAGCTCACATCTGCTGTTTTGAGGCCCAACCCATCCTGAGGGCTTGTAGCCATCCCCACCTCACTGTGAAGAAGATCCACCAAAAGGGGGTCCACCAAAAGGTGAGCCTCCATCCCTGCTCCAAGGGAAAAGATAAATGCTTGTGGACCAGCCAGAGACAATGCAGAGGGACAATGATCTAGTGGTAGGTGTCCCATGGCAGGGGGGGGTTGGAACTAGATGATTTTTAAGGTCCCTTCCAATCCAAACTATTCTATGATTCCATGACAAGGGAAGAGGTTCCACAGAGCCTCATTCTCTTTCACCAGCTGCCTCTTGAGGCTCTGCTTACAGTCTGGTGCTGAGGAAAATGAACTACAGAGATGAGAAGGTCACTGTGAAGGGGAGATCTGGCTCTGGGATGTTTTAAAGTGGGTCTGTTCTACAGCAGGGTAAGCTAACCCTGTTCTCCTGCATCCCACCCCACTGCATGGAAGGGCATCAAACCCAATCTCTTGTGGGGAGTTGTGAAGTTATTGAATCCACTCACTCACATCCCACCGTTGGCAGGGACTCCTTGAAGTCATTTTTCACGTATCTGTAGGCCAGGCTTGACTTTCCCACCGAGGTGCTCCCCAGCAGGACCACCTTGTACATGTAGGTGGGATGAATTCCCTCTGGGGAGGTTCCTCGAGTTGCTTTCTGTGCCATCATATGCCCTGTGAGGAAACCAACTCTGTTCAAAACATGTTTGCAGTGACCCCAAGGTCCATCAGCTAAGGGCTTGGAGCATCTCCCTTCTGAGAAAAGGCTGAGGGAACTGGGAGCTTGGAGATGAGGAGACTGAGGGGTGACCTCATTCATGTTGAGAAATAGGGAAAGGGTGAGTGTCAGAAGGATGGAGATGGGCTCTTCTCAGTGACATCCAATGATAGGACAAGGGGCAATGGGCACAAGCTGGAGCACAGGAGGTTCCACAGAAGTAGGAAGAGAAACTTCATTAGGGTGAGGGTGAGAGAACAGTGTCACAGGCTGCCCAGAGAGGGTGTGGGGTCTTCTTCTCTGCAGACATTCAAAATGCACTTGGTCACCTTCCTGTTGGACCTGATCTAGGTGTTCTTGCTCTGGGAGAAATATTGGACTAAATGACCTCTTGAGGTCCCTTCCAACCCTTGACACTTTGTGATTGTGCCTCAACTCATGCCCAGGGGAAGCAGGGAAGGTGGGGTTTACCCTCAAACCAGGTGAGAAGAAAACCATGGGTGCAAGCTGGAACACAGGAAATACAAGAAAGAAATAGAAATAGAAATAGAAATAGAAATAGAAATAGAAATAGAAATACAAGAAAGAACTTTGTCAGGGTGAGAGAAGAGTGGCACAGGCTGCTCAGAGAGGGTATGGGGTCTTCTTCTCTGGAGATATTCAAACCCCACCTATGTGCCTTCCTGTGTGACCTGATCTGGGTGTTCCTGCTCCAGCAGGGGGATTGGACTAGATGAAATTTTGAGGTCCCTTCCAGTACCTGATATTCTATGATTCTGTGACCTGAATCAGATTTAATCCATCAAACCACCTGCCACTGTCACTTTTGACCTAAGGGTGGAGATGTTTAGGAAGAAACTTAATGCAAGAAGCCTCCTTGGATGTGGGCAAGGAAATTAAATTGAGGTAATCTTTTTAGAAATAAGGAAGATAGTGGTGAAGGGGCATCACTTTGCCCTCGAGACGCCACCAGGACTCTGGAGAAGAGCTAAGGGTTTGTGTTTGTGGTGGGTCTTGGTTAGAACCTACACCTAACTTGCATTGGAGGTGATGATGCTGAGGCCAGAGAATGGCAGGGCTGATGGACTTTGTGGCAGCACCTCATCTGACAAAAGCCTCTTGTTCCCATGGTCTTCTTCATTTTGCCTTCCCTGTAATCTCCAGACCTTTAATTCTTCTGCCTTCTTCCCTGAGCTGTGATCAAAGCAGGCTGTCATTAAGAGCAATCCTCACTGCTCTCTGAACTGGAGCTCTAGACAAGCCCACTTGTTCTTCTCCATGAGGTGGGCTTCCATGTCCTCAAAAGCTAGGACACCCCTAGATTTTGAAGGAATGAAAGTTTTTCATCCCCTTAAAAGTCGTATTCCCCCCCTCCCCAGCGATGAGTAGCAGAGGATTAAGTGTTGCTGCAGCCAGGAAAGTGTGTTTTTGGCCAAACACCCCCATCTCAACATCTCTTCTATTGTTCCCATGGGCAAAGGGTTGGTCTGTGGAGGCAGCTCTGAGTAGTGCTCACATGTTTTCCCCACAGACCCCACTGGTTTAATGTAAATCATCCTAAAAGTCATCTGTTTGCTGGTCAAATCAGTCAGACAGCACTTGAACCTCTTGCTCTCACTGTTTCCAAGAAGGAATCTGTTTATGAGGATGACTCAGTTGTATACAATCAGCAGGAGAGTGGACGCTATCTGAGGAGAACACTTTAAACCTCATGTTTTATGGCCATAAAGGCTCCAAATAAAGCCCAGAAACAAGAGGTAGTGAAGAAGATTGTACTGGGCTGTAACAACAGAAGCTTTGCTTTCACCACTCCATCAATTAGTGGTTTTAACCTGGGGAAGGGAGATCCTGTGGTATTCATTGTTAGAGATAAGCCTTTTATTTCCACAGTTAAAGAACTTCTCACCTTTGGGGACTGGAGGAACTGGGAGGTGATATTTAAGACTATTAACATCCTGTGAAATTAATGATGTCTAGGTCTAATGATGTCTAAGCTTTTCTAAACCACAAGCAGATGATCTTATCCCAGATGATCATCATCCTAGATGTTTCCCACATCTGAAGATCTCATGCAGCAGTAAATGATGCTGAAAGGCTCTACTTTGGACCTACAAGCCACGGTAGCAACAGGTTCCTAAAGTAAGAAGACACTAAAACTGTCCAAGTCATTTACCAAGTCTCTACAGCAGTGAACCAGAGCTCACCACTCCTCTGACAAAACAGGACCCTGATGTGACCCACATAAGCCTGCAGCATGCAGCCTTACAATTTGGACATGGGGATTTTTTTTAGGTTCTTTCAGACCCAGATTATGACCAGTCCAGCTGCATCCTCAAATAACTTCTAGCATTCATCCCAAAACACTCCTCTGCTTTCAGTAGCATAGAATAGCTCGGAAGGGATCTTAAAGATCATCTAGTTCCAACACCCTGGCCATGGGCAGGGACATCTCCCACTACACCAGATTGCTCAATGCATCATCCAGCCTGGCCTGAAACACCTCCAGGGTTTGAGGGGGCATCCACAATCTCTCTGCACAACCTCTTCCAGTGTTTCACCACCCTCACAGCAAAGAACTTCTTTTTTCTCTCCATCTCAAATCTTCCCTCTTACAATCTGCATCCATCACTCCTAGTCCTGCCATCCTTGACCTCATTAAAAAGTCCTACCCCAGCCTTTCTGTAGCCCCCTTCAGGTACTGAGAAGCTCCTCTGAGGTCCCCTCTGAGCCTTCTTTGCTTCTCCGCGCTAAACAACCCCAACTCCTTCAGCCTGTACTCAGAAGGGAGGTGCTCCAGCCCTTTGATCATCTTCGTGGCCCTACTCTGGACCTGCTCCAACAGCTCAATGTCCTTCTTATGTTGAGGGCTCCAGAATTGGACACAGTAACTCCAGTTAGGCTCTCACCAGAGCAGAGCAGAGCATCCTCCTGCCTCTTACAGCTCTCAGTGTGGGTGCAGGAGAGTGGCCCCACAGTGAGTTTGCTCAAGCCAAGGTTACCAGGGGATACAGAAATCCCAACTGCAAGGACTTAGTACATAAACAGGGTTAGATTTAGAGAGCGCTCATTTCTTAAAGCCAAGGGGAAGAGAATCAGGGTCATGAACTGTGTAGCAGGAGCAAGCTGGGGAAATAAAGCAGCAATAAATGGAGACTGTCCAGGTCCCAGCAGCTCTTCGTTTTCCTTGGAATCATGGGGGTAGAGCAAAGGGCTTCCTAAGTCTTCCTAAAATACTTTATCTTGATCAGGAAGCTGATGAGTGTGATGCCACTCTCACTGCAGGAAAGTGGGAGGTAAGCAAACTCACTCATAGAATTGGTTGGGTTGGAAGAGACCTCAAAGATCATCTAGTTCCAACCCCCCTGCCACGGGCAGGGACACCTCCCGTCAGACCAGATTGCTCAATGTCTCATCCAGCCTGGCCTTAAACACCT
Source organism: Turnix velox (assembly GCA_013400935.1). Taxonomy (NCBI): domain Eukaryota; kingdom Metazoa; phylum Chordata; class Aves; order Charadriiformes; family Turnicidae; genus Turnix; species Turnix velox. The sequence goes on from VZTY01001919.1 coordinate 51,456, forward strand.
CCAGGGATTGAGGGGGCATCCACAACCTCTCTGGGCAACTTGTTCCAGTGTCTCACCACCCTCAGAATAAGGAATTTCTTTCTTACCTCTGGCCTAAATCTCCCCTTTTTGAATTTCTCTCCCTGGTGTCTGTCTGGGAAAGGCCACCCTAGAGATGATGGGTGATGGCTACAAGAAAAGGATGCCATTACCTTTCTGAAGCCTTGCCCCTGGAGTTCTGTCTGGTTCGTGTGGTGAGGGACCCCTTTTTCTGCCTGATCTTCTCGTTGCTGGTTGAAAGTGAAACCACTGGGTGGCTCCTGTTGGAGCAGAGTCAGAGGTGAGATGGAGTGGAGATCAGTGAACCTTAGACCCAGAATCGAGGCGGGACCATGGGGCTGCTGTCACATCACGTCATGGTAGACATCCCTCCCACACCTCCTCCTTCCCTCTCTCCCACTCCCTGTGCTGGGGTTTGCTGGCGGGTTTTGGTAGTTGTGAGGGGGACTGAAGCTGTGGTGTGCTGGAGATCTGACCTTCTGAGCAGCCTGATCTAGTGGGAGGTGTCCCTGACCATGGCAGGGGGGTTGGAACTTGATGACCTTTAAGATCCCTTCCAACCCAAACTATTCTATGTTTCTCTGGGTTTATGAGGTGGGAATTTTCTTCTGAGGCACCTTAGACCTGGCTTTGATCCTGTGCCTGGAGGTGTTTAAGGGCAGGCTGGATGAGGCACTGAGCAACCTGGTGTAGTGGGAGGTGTCCCTGCCCATAGCAGGGGGGTTGGAACTAGATGATCTTTAAGGTCCCTTCCAACCCAAACCATTCCCTGATTTTGTGATAAATCCAAAGTATCCAAAGGTCTGTGTCACTTTTCTCAGCACAGTAGTTTAGGTGCTGCCACCCCTCTTTACAAAGTTGCTTTACAAAGCTGTGCTGTGCAGTGAGCAGGCTTAAAGCCTTATTTTCCTTCCAGGGCTTTGGGTAGATTAGTCCCTAGGCAGGAATCCCCGTGTGACCCTGGGAAGAGTGGTGTTGGGAAGGGTTTGGGGCATGAATCCCTTGGGCTGGGATCAATGCAGGACACTTTCCTGCTGTAAAATTCTGACAAACCTTTATAGTACCCATACACTCAGGATGCTTCTTGGTTAAGAGATTGCAAAAGGCCATCAAAGTTTATTTGCATTTTTGGAATCCCTGGAGGTGTTTCAGGCCAGGCTGGATGAGGCACTGAGCAACCTGGTATAGTGGGAGGGGTCCATGCCCATGGCAGGGGGGGTTGGAACTATATGATCTTTAAGGTCCCTTCCAACCCCAAACCATTCTAGGATCTTATGTATCCCACCTGTGAGGATCTCCTGCAGCAGTGATGCTGAAAGGCTCTGCTTTGGACCTACAAACCATGGCAACACTATGCTCCTAAAGTAATTATCTAATTTTGAGTAGAAAATGATACACTGATACACTATTTGTGTGGCTTTGAAGCCTTATGAAAGGGTTCCTTTGTTGCTTCTAAGAGAAACTTCATCTCCAGTTTGTGCTGCTACAGTGAGCAGCCCTGCTCCTCTGCTGTTATTTTCAAAGCCGTCTGGTCTTCCCCAGCAGATGTTAAGTCTCAGAAGCTTTTGTGAGTAGTTTTTAGAATAGGAGACAGTGTAAATAAGATGCCTGCATAAAGCTGAGTCCCCTGGAGAGCAGGGGAGCGGGACATGGCACATTCTGTCCCCTCTCTGGAGGTGTTACGCCCTGTCTGGACATGTTTAAGGCCAGGCTGGATGAGCAACCTGGTCTAGTGGAAGGTGTCCCTGCCCGTGGCAGGTGGGCTGCAACTAGATGATCTTTAAGGTCCCTTCCAACCCAAACCATTCTACGATTGATCCCTGATGGGTCCTCCTTCATCTCCTGGTGAGGCAAGACCCCACTAGAGGGCACAGTCCTTCTACAATCAGAGGAAAAGGGAAGGTCTGTTCCCCAGTCTCGTTTCTGAACTGGGCAGCTTTGCTGCTTGGCTGCTGTCTGACTCTGTGTTCCTTAGAATTAAGAAGCATTTTGGGGACTTGTGGAGTTGTAACAATGAGCAGATCACTTAGACTGAGGCTGGAGCCTGCCATTTTCTGCTTCAGGCTCCTAAAACCACTGTTCTTTCCCCTATTAATTATTAACTCGGCTAAAACACTCCAGAGATTGGCTTGGGAACATTAAACAAGCTTAATATTAATGGCTCCCAGATGAAAAGGGCTGGTGAGCCTTAGCATGTGTTAAAGACCGAGGAGGGAAAATGACTACCGACTACAATAAACATTTGAAGTGGAGGGGGATTGAGTTACAGCAAAGAGCAACAACCTTGAGCCACAAGAAAGATTCTTCCCCACAGCACTAACAGCTAGCTACCTGGCTGGAGAGATGGAGAGGGATGTTTACACCTTTGAAATTGCACTTGATGGGCCATAATTAATCATAGAATCATAGAATGCTTTGGATTGGAAGGGATCTTCAAGATCATCTGGTTTCAACTCCCCTGTCATGGGCAGGGACACTTCCCACTA
>VZTY01001919.1:62679-94369 GCA_013400935.1 Turnix velox
TCTTTTTTTGTCCGCCCTGAGGAGGATGGGGGAGGGTGGAAGGGGGTAGAAATCCCTCCCGTCCCTCCCCTCTCCAGCCCCTCAGCCCTCAGGAGGGATGAATTGTCTGAGGCCGGTGCTAATTAATGCCCGTGAGGCAGAGAGCAGGCCTCTCCTTCTTTTCTCTTTTTTAAAAATTTGTTTTTATACTGGGTGTGGGCACAAGCCTGCCGTCTCGCTTGCAAATACTCTTTTTTTTAATTTATTTTATTTTTGTGTCTTTTGCTGCTCTCTTGTACCCGTTCCGGCTTTTTAAACCCTTGAGAAGCAGCCGCTGGGTTGCTGCGTCCTTTCGACCTCCTCCTTCTGCCTTCTCGGCTCAATGATGAATAAAGTGATGGAAATTTGGCTTTTTTTAACGCTTGCTGTAGCTGCCACAAGGCGCTGTAGGACACCTTGTACGGCTGGGAAGGTGATTAGGAGACCAAGACTCCTATGAAGGAAGACTGAGCTACTTTGGTCTTTTCAGTCTGGAAAAGAGAAGGTTGAGGGGGATCTTATCAATCTTTATAAAGGATGGGTGTCTGGAGGATGGGGACAGTCTTTTCAGTGGAGCCCAGTGACAGAGAATGGGCAGAAATTGGACATGAGAAGCTCTATCTCAACAAGAGGAGGTATTTCTTTGCTGTGAGGTTGGCACAGGGCACAGAGAGGTGGTGAGGTCTCCATCTACTGTAGACATCCCAACCTACCTGGATGCATTCCTATCCCAGGTTTCTCTGTTCACCTGTTCCCAGGTGACCCTGTTCTGGCAAGGTGGTTGAAGCAGATGATCTCTAGGAGTCCCTTCCAACCTTGTGATGCAGGTTTTTCTGCAACCTTCCTCTTACAGCCTTCCAGTGGGCAGCCCCAGCCTGGGATTGGGGTCAGCAGCCATGGGATTGTCCTTCATCATGTCACAGCTGCTGTCCCATGGCTGCTGAAGGTGGCCATACTCTTCCCCTCACCTGGTTTAGGTGTCTCTGTTCCCCGCCTCCCCTTGATTTGACCCCAAAATGGGCTGCAAAATAAATGATTATTCTAGAAGAAATGTAAAACTCTCTTGGTTTCCTTTCCTCAATCACAGTTCCAGCAGGATCAGACACATGCTTGTTCTTGGTGGCAGCTGGATGTTGGATTGAGTTAGATCTAACGTCTTGAACCTTGGATATTACCACTAGCCCTAATACAAGTTTTTACTATTGTGGTGTGCCATTCTGTAGTGGTTTGTAGCATCTTTGCAATGCGTGCTGTGAATTTCTGTGTGAGCAATTTAGGTGATGTTTTGCCAGAAATCAATTTTTGTGGCAGCTTGAGATGGGAAAGTTCCTAGAGACAGAGTTTGAGGTAGGAGGGGCAGGAATGTCTCATCTCCTGGATGTAAGACAGCGAGTAAGAGTGATTGTACTGTCTGTAATAGAGTTTGAATCATGGATTGCTTTGAGGTGAGGCTTTAAATTTCACAAGTCTGCCCTGCCCATGGTGTCTCTTGATCAAGGAAAACATCAGTCTATAAGAAGCCTAAGTTGTCCTTCAGTGTTGTGTATTTTCCTCCTGCCTTTGCTTCTCGTTAGCTCACAGATTGCTTTTCACCATACTGTGAAGTGGTTTGCGGCCTTAAAAGTTGTGTTGTTGTGTGTTGTGTCTTTTTTTTTTTTTCTTTCCCCTTTCCTTTGGGATTGTTTAAAGGACAACTCCATTTGGTCAGAAAGCCCAACATAAGCCCGTCTTTAATCTTTTCCCCTGAGTGATAAAACTGTGAACTGCCAAGTTCAAGGTTCAGCATTTTCCCATATTATTTTAACTCTTTTCATTACTCTGTCATGGAGTTTATGGCATTTAGAGTAGTTCTTTTGTTTAACTGTCTGTCCTCCATGTAAGAGATCCCAGATGAATCCTCTGAAAAAACCCACAAATTAAGACTTTTTTGTTTCCCAGTAGAGATGGTGAGAGGCTACATCTTGAGAAGGGTACGAGGGTTACTGATATTTTGCCTCTTCTAGCTAAGCTGAGGTGCAGACATGCTGCTTTTGGGTGCAGATTTTATCTCTTCTCTTGATTTTCCAGGGCATCAAAACCAGATTTATTCACAGAGGTGCTTTTACTCTAAGTTTTTTGCAAGTAAGCTGAAGTGTGTGCATCTCCTTTTGGTTTTCCTCCAAAAGGAATGTGCTGCTGCAACACTTTCCAGTTGCTGTATTTTGCAATTGTCAGATGATCTTGAAAAATCAACAGCTCTTGCTGTAAGGACACAGTAAGACTCATGAAGGCTCTTAAAACCCTGCTGTTTAAAGATGAATTATTATTTTGTTTTAAAAAAAAAAAATTTACAACCAGGATGTCTTGCTGTTTGCGTGCAGCCTGGTGTGGATGGGAAGAGAAGACAGCCCCCATGGGATGTGAGAACCCTCTTAGAGGAAGCAACAAAGCAAGCGGAAGGAAATTGTAAAAGTCAAGCATGTTGTAGTGGCAGGGTTTTTGCAGCACTATTAGTAGTGAGTTTTAATCTTTGAGGGGGTTCCTGGACTAAATGTCCTGACAGCAGTTCATCCCCTTGTCTGTTTGGAGTGGAGACAGAAGGTGCAGCTACTGTAAATCACTGTCCCCATCAGGGAAGAGCAGAGCCCTTCTAAATCTGTAAGTTGAGTTTCTGACTTAGATGGTGATTGCTGGGGTGGCAAAAATGTAAATGTAGTTAAAATAAGGACAGGGTTTTCTGAGTTTGTGGTGGAAGCAGGAGGTTGCCAGTCAGGATTTGCTGTCCACACACCTACCTTGTGTCACTGAGGTTATATTTTCTAGGTGTCAGCTCTCCCAGAGGAGAGCAGGGCTGGATGGATCCATGGTGGGCTTCTCCACTTTCAGGCTGGCATCAACACCAGGAGATTATTCTGTGTTTAGGTCAATGGAAAATTTTGGGCTGTTTCATTCCTCTCTCCTTGAGTGTGTGCCAGTGGTGTTTGCAGACTGATACTCCTGGAGGACTGTGCCACCAAGTCAAGCAGCCATCATGCTCTGCACTGGCCTGCTGCCTTCTCTCTCTGCTCTATGCTTCGTGTGGGATGGGTGGAGTTCATCCTTATAGGGACTGCCTTCTCTTGGGTTAAATGTGATACATATTCCCTTGGTAACAAGGTCTCAAGTTATTTATTACAAAATCACATAGTGTCAGAGATTGGAAGGGATGTGGAAAGATCATCTAGTCCAGTCCTCGAGCAGGAGCATCCAGATCAGGTCACACAGGAAGGCATCCAGCTGGGGTTTGAATGTGTCCAGAGAAGGAGACCCCACACCCTCTCTGGGCAGCCTGTGCCACTGTTTTCTTACCTTCACCCTTATGAAGTTTCTCCTCCTATTTCTGTGGAACCTCTTGTGTTCCAGCTTGCGCCCATTGCCTCTTGTCCTATCATTGGAGGTCACAGAGAAGAGCCTGGCTCCATCCTCCTGACATTTAGCATTTCCATATTTATAACCATGAATGAGGTGACCCCTCAGTCTCTCCTTCTTCAACCTAAAGAGATCCATCTCCCTCACCCTTTCCTCAGGGTGATAGTAATAGAATAGGAAGAATTTTGCAGATGAGGAACAACCGTCTGTGAAAATGTTGATCCTACAGAGACATGATGTTACTCACAGGGTTTTGTTTCCTTGAATGAGGAAGAACAAGATCATAGTAAATTTCTTGATTTTATTTATGAAGTTGCTTCTGCCTTGTCACACCAATGTTTTGCAAAAAGAAGTGTGTTGTGCTGCTCAGGAAAGCTATCTTGCCTCATGTCATCTCTGCTAGAAATCTTCTCTTTTTTTCATCCAGTTGTTTACAGAGTAGAACTCTTTTGCTGAGAGCTATTTTGAAGTTAGCAATTTCTCTTCAACAATAAAAATCATAATGTGTGGATTGCTCACTCTTTCTAAACTGCATGTCACTTTCAGAGTTTCAAGAACTGTCACCTACATACTTGAAATACTATTTTTTATCTCATTGGCATAAGTTCATGGTCTCTTCCCGGGAGGTGTTTAAGGCCAGGCTTGATGAGGCATTGAGCAACCTGGTGTAGTGGGAGGTGTCCCTACCGATGGCAGGGGAGTTGGAACTAGATGATCTTTAAGGTCCCTTCCAACCCAAACCATTCTATGATAAATATGATTATGAAGGGATGAGGACTTTCTAGGCAGTGCTTGGTTTTATGGCATAGAGAAGTGCTCCAAAAATGAGACGATTTTATGTAGCAAATGCATTCTTCTTCAGCAAACTCTTTTTTCCTAATGTTTTACATCTGTACATCCAACAAATGACAGAGACTTGCCAACCCTTCTCAACGAAAATGTGTGAAGGAGCAGCTTTGGATGCTTTTAAGAAGCAAAACAAGAAACAATCCATGTCTTTTCAGTGCAATGGGTGATTGTAACCCAAATCCCAGCATATGATCATGGAATCACAGAATATCAGGGATTGGAAGGGACCTAGAGGGATCATATAGTCCAATCATCCTGCAGAAGCAGGAACACCCAGATCAGGTCACACAGGAAGGCGTCCAGGTGGGGTTTGAATGTGTCCAGAGAAAGAGACCCCACACCCTCTCTGGGCAGCCTGTGCCACTATTCTCTCACCCTCACCCTGACGAAGTTTCTTCTCACATTTCTGTGGAACTTCCTGTGTTCCAGCTTGCACCCATTGCCCCTTGTTCTATCATTGGAGGTCACAGAGAGAAGCCTGGCTCCATCCTCTTGAAACTTAGCATTTCCATATTTATAACCATGAATGGAGTCACCTCTCGGTCTCCTCTAAGCTAGAGACCAATCTCCCTCACCCTTTCCTCAGAGGGGAGATGCTCCAGTCCCTTCATCATCTCCATGTCTCTGTGATGGACTCTCTCCAGCAGTTCCCTGCCCTTCTTCAACTCTGAGGGCCCCACAACTGGACAGAATACCCCAGATGTGGACTCACCATGGCAGAGTAGAGGGGGAAGAGAACCTCTCTCCACCTGCTATGCCCCACTAGTCTGCCTCACAGTGTGCTTACTGGCAACTGAAATAATAAGCTGTCTGGTTTTTTTTATGGCCATGCTTGGCCCAAGCCCTCTTCAGCTGTCCAAGGAAGCAGCTGGTTAGGAGCTGTAATTCCTATTTCAAGTAGGAGACCACTGTTAGGATTAGCAGCCTGGGAAGCCCAGCCTTTTCCTCTGCAAGCCCAGATGCTGAGCTTGTCCTGTGGGATGTAAGACTCATCATTACCTCATCCAGAAGGATGTTATTCCAAGCCGAATGAAGCCAGGGCTCAACTCTACTTTCAAGGCTTTCAATGCTCTTTGGGTGGTTTGTTTTTTTTTTCTTTTTCATACTATTTTGGTCAAGGTGCTTGCCCCTCCTGTGGAGTCAGCAGGTTGCCAAGAGCAGTGAATGTATCTAGCTGGATTTTAAGCACTCGTAGGCAAACCTTAAAATAGCAGCTCTGAAGTATCAGCTGTTGTCTCACTCCTGTTGAAATGCTTTCTGGGGGAGAAGTTGCCCACTGGAATTGGGGGGAGACCACAACACTGAGTTTGGCTGGTAGGCAGCAAGAGCAGTAAGACTGATCTTAAAGGTCTGGTTGTAGAAGCTCTAAATATTGAAAGTAGAGCTTGATGTGGCATAATAAATACTAAGCAAGGCAATAATTAGCTGTTATTACTGGGAAACTTTTAGTTACCTAATAGGAACTGAACTACTTGCAGTGCTTCTGGAAGGTGAATGACCTTTGTGACATCATTTTCTGCTGCAAATATGTGGAAGTTCTGGTCAGGCTGTTAAAAAATACTAGATTTTTTTTTATTTGGAGGGTACGGAAATCATGCACTGAGAGGTTCGGAAGGAGAACAGAATGTAATAGTTTCCTGGTGGCAGGAAAGTGCTGTCTGTTTGCAGTACTGGTTTGTCAACTGGCCTTACCAAGAGTCCTCAGTGCCAAAGACCTTTCCTGTGTGTGTTTGGATGGATTTCTAGTTCTACCTTTAAACAAACTTCATGAAATGTGGAGAGCAAGGCTTAGGAAGTATTTTGTGGTGAGGAGCTTTATGACTGAGATAGCTGAGATCTTCAGGGCTCTGAGGGAGGAGATGATACCACCTGACTCTGACCAATGCTGTTTCTACAACTGGAGGTTTCTCTGGGGTTTTTTTTGGGTTGTGTATGGTTGCCTAAACCAAAAACTGTGCAGGAAGGAGTGTATCCCTAGTTTAAGCAGCATTCCCAGGATGCACACTCTGGCATCTGGCCTTCAATCTTGTTCTCTCTTTTTTCATCCCTTCAATGTGTCACATTTTCCTGTAAGTGAATTTCCAGAGTAGTGTGGAATTCTTAAGAAAGGGTGGCTGCCTTCAAATTCTCTGAGAAAAGTTTGGGTTTATTGCCATAATTTCTTTTTATTTATGGAAAAAAAAATGGAACCAAACTAGCTGTTTCTGGGCTGAGGAAAGATGATGTATTGGTTACAGTTGCACATAAAGAGCACAACTCAACTCTGAAGCTTTGAATGACTAATTCTGACTTGGAAGCTCCACTGGATACATTAGAGTAAATTTTGTCAATGCTGGGATTTGGGATACTGCTTGGTGTCAACAAAGATGAGTGTCTCAGCTAGTTGCTCATTAAAGATTTCTCACCTAGGACTGGAGAATTGATTGCTTTGTCATGTTCTATCTGTAAAATACCCTGGGTGTGATCTGAAGAGAGAGGAACTTGCTTGGTCTAGTCTGCCATGCCTTACTGTGTGTTGGCAGCTTGGCCTGAGGTCCACCTGGACTTACTGGTTCCCAGCTCTGGTTCCCTCAGCACAAGAAGGGCATGAAGCTGTTGGAGAGGGTCCAGAGGATGATTTGAGGGTTGGAGCACCTCTCCTATGAGGACAGGCTGAGAGACCTGAGGCTGTTCATCCTGGAGCAGAGAAGGCTGTGGGAGAGGACTTGTAGCAGCCTACAAGGATCTAAAGGGGGTCTACAGGAAAACTAGGGAGGGGCTGTTTGCCAGGGCATGGAGCCACAAGATGAGGAGAGTAGTTTGAAACTAGGGTAGGGTTAGAGGAGATAAGAGGAAGAAATCCTTCCCTGTGAGGGTGGGGAGGCACTGGAAGAGGTTGCCCAGAGAAGTGGTGAAGGGTCTATCTCTGCAGACATCCAGAGACCAGGCTTGCTGAGGTTCTGAGCAACCTCATCTAGTGCAGGATGTCCCTGTCACTGCACAAGGTTGGACTAGATGGCCTGTGAAGGGCCCTTCCAACTCTTTTTTTGTATTGATGCCAACTCCTTCATGGTTCATTGCAGCTCATTTTCCTTTTTCTCCCCTTTCCACGTGTGCAGGGGAAAGTTTCTTCTGTGCTAGAGGTGAGTCCTAGCTCTGTTCTTAGAACTAGAAGGCACTTGCTGATTTTCTCCAATGCTTTGTTTGCTCTTTAAGAAAACATTGAGGTTTTCTTTGTATCATATTGTGCTGTACAAGAAATGGGAGCTCTTCGGGAAACCAAAATTATGAGGTGCATGGCTGCTGCTGTGCTCCTATTTTAAATCCTCAGTAATTAGGAGGGGCAGTGCCTGTTATACTTGGCGTGAGAAGAGATGTGAAAACAGTAGTTAAGTTCCACAGCAGTGATTTTCTTCTTCCTCTTTTCTGTTGGAAGGTTTATGTGAAGGAGAGCAGATTGTTCAGTTTGTATCCAGGCTTCCACCGAAGCACAAGAAGCAGGATGGTATAACTACCCCGGCTTCTGTTTTCCTCAAAAATAGGCTCTGGAAGCTGGGCATTACCCATCCCATCCCATAACGTCATTGCTTGCAGTTTTTTGGATGTAATTAGTGTCAGATTGATTTATCCTTCCTGGAATGGAAAACTTACTGAGAGAGAGTTCCACAAAAGTACTGCTTTAGCTAGTTGCTCAGTGACTTGTGTCTTAATATTCACAGAATATCAGGGATTGGAAAGGACCTCATGAGACATCTAGTCCAATGCCCCTGCCAGAGCAGGAACACCCAGACCAGGTCACACAGGAAAATATCCTGGTGGGGTTTGAAAGTCATAGAATCTTAGAGTAGTTTGGGTTGGAAGGGACTTTAAAGATCATCTAGTTCCAACCCCCCTGCCATGGGCAGGGACACCTCCCACTAGACCAGGTTGCTAAGTGCCATGTCCAGCCTGGCCTTAAACACCTCCAGTGAGTGGGCATCCACAGCCTCTCTAGGCAGCCTGTTCTAGTGTCTCACCACCCTCATCGTAAAGTCTCCAGAGAGGGAGACTTCTGCAGTATGGTGGTGGTACCTCTGTGATCCCACTGAATGGTGACGGAGAGAATATCCCTGCTGTATATTCCTGAGAATATCCCAGCTTTGAATGCCAAGTTTAGTTGAGCTCGTCTCTACTTTTCGCTTGTGCCAACATCTTCCAGTAGGCAGGCAGTGGGACACAGGAGTATCTGGCAGCCTGAGAGCTGGCTCAGGTTTTTAAACTCCTTCCCTGGGGTCAGATGGATTTCAGGCATCCCCACTTGGGTCTTCTAATTACAGTGCACTTATCAGCTAACAAACCAGGGTGATAAGAGAGCAAGAGAAGGCTCTTGCTCTGCTTCGCTTGCAGAGAAGACCCCGGGCTCCTGTCCCGTCAAACTCTTGTAGCTTCACTTTTTTTTTTTCCTCTTTTAAAACATGGGTTGCTTTAATTCAGATGTGGGTTTTTATAGTGGTGTCAGCCTCATGTGGAAGCATGAAATTGTGTTTGCTTGTGTTGAGTAGGAACAGTAAAAGGTAACGGCCTATAGGGTTATTTTTTGTCTGTGTAGTTGCTTCTTGCTCCTCTCTCGCTGCAAACCTGAAGCTCATTGCATGAAAAATAGAAGATAAAAATCTATTTTAGAATTAAATTTAAATGTCCTACAAGCTCTCCTGTGCCACAGTGCATTTCCCATTGTTTTCTTTAAAATATCCTTTTTTCACCATGAAATATGTTCTTTCTCTCTCTTTCTCCTCTGTGTTCCTCTTAATCATGTGCTGCTGGCCTTTAAGAGGATTTACATCCACAAATATGTGGAATCAACATCTGTTGAAAACTAAAGTGGGCTTTTGGGATGTTCCTTGTGGCACCCATAGGTCAGGTTCTTCCATTGTCTTAAATATAAAATTTAAATCTGCCCTGATATGAAATGAGAACATTGAAATGACAACATGACCTAACCTTTACATGAACTGTGGAGGAATCCAGGGGCTTTGGGAAACTGTGTGTGGCCACAAGGGATAATGTTGGTAGATGCAGAGAATGTCAGTGTTTTATTTTTGGAATTACACTGATTTTTTTTTAATGATATTTGTATATTCTTGTCTGATTACTCTAGGGGAAAAAATAATCGTTACTTGGTTAGATGGAGCAAGCAAAGAAAGGTTCTCTCTATATGCTGATGATATTGATGGAATAAACACACGCTGTCAGACTTGACAGCAATTTCCAGGCATCTGATAACCCAGAACTTGTCACTTTACAAAACAATCTATTAATTGATTTCTTTTTTTTTTTTCACCGTGATTTCCTCTGATACAAGGTGATTCTCAGAGGGATGAGCTTTAGCTTCTGGTTTATCTCTGGCTGCTTTTCAAACCCAGCTCTCCCTGACATTGAACTGATTGATCATCAGGATGTGAGTGCTAAATAGACTGTGGATAAATTTATAACGTTATCTGCTGGGTGGTAATTGCCCAGGAGGGGATAAAAGCAGGAATCAAAGAAATAATATGACCAGGGAGGGCTGCCTCTATGTCTGATGTATTCTGAGTGGCATTTTTGATTTCAAAAACTCCAGTAAATAGCTGTGAAGCTCTTTTTTTTTAAGATGTGTTTATTTCAAACTCAACTCCATAGAATGGTTTGAGTTGGAAGGGGCCTTAGAGATCATCTAGTTCCAGCCCCCCTGCTATTGGCAGGGACACCTCAAACTACAATAAAGATGCTACAATAAAATCTTCCATGTGAAGATCATCTCGGTCTGTGTAATTTTAAGGTCTCATCTATTAGTAAGGGTTAGCTTCTCCTGGTAAATCTATTATAGCTCAGACCTGGTTTGGCCACCTTAATCCTGTCCCGCCCCCACACAAAAGCTGTCCAATGGTTTCTTCAGTGATGCTGGTTTTTTTAGCTGTCACCTCAGCTGAGGGGCTGCTCTGTGCCCACTTGCTTGGGGCAAATTGTGTTGACATCTCCTGGCTCTCTTGGGGGATTTCTCTTCCTGTGAAAAAATGGGTTAGGGAACGATTGCAAGCATGAGAAGGTAACTCCTGTCTGCCAGCCAGGTAAGATTATCTTGTTGATAAAAAAAGAAAAAAAAAGGTTTTAATGGTGATATCTGATAGTCTGCATAGTATAGTCTGATTATTTTAATTTGTTTTCAAAATATTACTGATTTTTTTTTACAAGGAGGAGGTTGAAATTACTCAGAAATGGACTGTTTTAAAACCTATCCTCAGTGCTTTTTCTATAAACTGAACTTAGAGATCGGCTGCTCTTCTGAAGAGACGTGGTTAGTGTTGTTGCTAAATGTTTGAGGTTTGTTATTTGTGCTCAAAAGGACAGAGAATCCAGTAAAGCACAAGGTGGCAGAAGCTGTTTTCCATCCCTTGTACTAGCAAGCAAAGGCAGTTTCACCAGGATTTGATTTAAGGAAGCTCTCTGGATGTTCACACTTTGCGTTAAATTGGATTTGTTTAAGCAGATTTTGTAATTTCTTCTTTGGTTGAGGTTCCAAATGAAAAGTTTCAGCTTGTTTTTGAAGTGTCCTGGTTCTATATTGGAATTAGAATGGTGGTACAACTTGAAGGATTGCATGCAGCTCTTTCCCACCTAGCTTTCCCTGAATGCTTTGTGCTAAAGTAAAGTATTTTTATAAATAAAGATATTTTAATGTCTTTATTTATAAAAGAAATATACACATTTACCAAATGCAAGAGAACTGTTGTAAAAACTGTCAAGATGCCTGGTGGTTTCTCTCATAGGTTCCTCCTTACAGTCTATATATGAGGTTCTTATCTTCTCCAGTACTTATGATGCCTCTAAATCCTTTCTTTAAACTTGATATAAAGTCAGTAGAGATGAAAAAGCATGAAAAACAGTGTTTTGCAACTCATTACAGATATACTGCAGCCCCCCAAACCTTCACAGAGTAAACACACCATAAAACAGTCCATTAGCAGATTGCTTTATTAACTCTAATCAGTCTAAAGGGCTAAATTTAATTAAGTCTGATTGTGAATGAGAACATTCCATCCATGGAAGGTGCACAAAAGGTCATCCCCAGTTTCAAATCTTAACGTTGCATGTAAGATGGTTTTATTTTTCATTTCAAGATTTTCCTCATTTTGAGATGGAATTTCCCACGTTCCTGTTTGTGCCTGTTGCCCCTTATCCTGCCATTGGGCACCACTGAGAAGAATCTGGCTTCATCCTCTTGATGAGCACTGAGATCCCCTCAAAAGAACCTAGATCTCTCAGCTTTTCCTCATGAAGGAGATGCTTCATCATCTTAAAATCGTAGGATAGTTTGGGCTGGAAGGAACCTTAAAGATTCCAACTACCTGATGTGCTTTAAGTAGGGATAATCTTTGTAGCCTCCTCTGCTTTTTCCAGCAGTTCCTTATCTTTGAAAACTAATCTCCAGAACTGGACGCATCTAATTCTGTGCTTAAATCTATGTTTTTTGCTTTACAAAAAGATTTCACTAACTAAAGAATCAAACTAATCAAGCATCTTTGGTAAATGTAACGAGTCCTTCCAAAGCTTGTGTCATATTTTTGTCTCTGTTCCATGTGTGCTGTTGTTTCTTGAGAACATTCTGCTGTGCTTTAGTCACAGGACAGTAAGTCCAAAGGAAGATTTCTTTGTTATTTGTTTTTCTTTTTTTCCTCACCCAGGAGAACTTGCCTTCAGTGTCAAGTAGGCCATTATTATTCAGACACTCTTTGAACCAGACAGCCAGTTTATATATAGCAACAACACACTTCTAGGACTCTCTTTAATGTGCTAAGCCTGACAGAATTCCATGTGAGACACACTAAGTGGCTGCTCTGGCTGGATTTGCTCCTTGATGAGCAAAGAGGGAAAGAGGAGTGTGGCACAGCAGGTATTTAACAACATCTAGATGATCTTTAAGTTCCCTTCCAACCCAAACCATTCTTTGATTCTATGAGTTGTTTCTTTCCAAATTTTATAACTGCTTTAAAAACAGCTAGGATGGTGGTGAGGTGATTTGTTTGTGTGTGTTCAGACTGTCTTTTGGTTTTGCTTTGGTTTTATAAGAGGAAAAACAGACAGACTAGGTGCAAGGGGGTGTGATACTCATCCCAAACCATGACAACTGCATAAATGGATTTGATTTAATTTCCACTTCTGTAGCATCACAGAGAGTTGTGAGGTGTTCCTCATACAATCGGGCCATACCTTGGAAAGCAGAAGTACAAGATTGACTTTTTTTTTTTTTTAATATAGAATGGTTTGGATTGGAAGGGACCTTCAAGATCATCTAGTTCCACCCCTCCTGCCATGGGCAGGGACACCTCCCATTACACCAGGTTGCTCAATGCCTCATCCAGCCTGGCCTTAAACACCTCCAGGGATGAGGGGTCATTCACAGCCTCTCTGGGCAACCTCTTCCAGTGTCTCACCACCCTCACAGGAAAGAAATTCTTTCTTATCTTCAACCTAAATCTCCCCTCTTCCATTTCGCATCCTGGACCTTGCCATTTGCATCCTGCCATCCTGGACCCTATTATAAAGTTCTACCCCAGCCTTTCTGTAGCCCCCTTCAGGTATTGAGAAGCTACTGAGGTCCCCCCTGAGCCTTCTTTTCTCCAATCTGAACAAACCCCAACTACAATATAACATAACGGTCTTGTTGATGGTTTTCTCTTATTAATTAATTAAAATTAACTTTTCCTGCCCATTAGTTTCTTTTTTTAAACCACACCTGTTTTTGTAGGTCAGGAAAATACATAGGCTGGGTGGGAGTTTGGAATAAATACTTTTATTCCCTAAAGTGTTGGCTCTTGGCCAGCTTCTGTGTTCTTCCTCATTGGTTGCTGGTCTTAATTCTGATGAATTTTAACTTTTATTTTTAATCTCTGAAGAGCAGAAATAATTACTTATGCATGATTCTTACTCCTATGTCTTATTTTGTTAATGAGATGCTGAAGTTCTTGAAGGGTGATTCATTCGGGAGGCTGCCTCTGCTTCTGTGAATTAATCAATATAGATACTGGCTTCAGAGCTTTTTTTTGTTGTTTTTCTCAAGTTTTACTAGAGATGGAGGCCCCTGAAATATTATCTGACTGGCATTGCTCAGTACTATGCTCCTCTTTTTTCTATTAAACACCAAAAAATTTCAATGTAAAGATCTCCCTTTAAATAAAGGAAGGCTGAGGGCTGAGTTTGAGCTGGGCCAAGAAGTCGCTCTCCCATGCTTTATCTCCTCATCCTGTTTGGCTGTTTATGCTGGGAGATTAAACATAAAAATGAAACCCCAAGACAAAGCAAATATCCCACAGCTTCCTTGAAGCCATTTTAATTTGTTGAGCAGTTCTAATTTTAGATGTGGGCTTGTTCAGGGGCATGAGAGAAGATCAGGGTAATGCCATTGAATGCTTCAATAGTTTGATGTCAAAGTACTCAGCACTTGCTTTGCTTCAATGCTTTTTAGTGTTACTGCTTTTAGAAGATAATCAATGTACTGTGCAACTGCTTTCTCCTGCTTGTGTCAGCTGTCTTCATCATGGAATATCCTAAGCTCATCAAATCCAAAAGTATTTTTAGCATTTTTTTGGTTGCACTTTTTGGTGAAGTGCAGAAAATGACCAGAGCCTCTTTCATTCTGTTGTTTGGTGGAACTTTCTACCCTGGCAGTGATGGAAATTCCAAGGGAAAAGGGTTATGGTTAGAATGGAAGTGATGTAGAGTTGAACTTTCCTTGCTTGGACACTGATTAAAACCAAGGACAAAATGATCCTGGCTGAGTACCATGGGAAAATCTGGCTTTCTGGAGCAGCCAAGTATCACATTTTACATCTGCAGAGCTTACTCAGAAAGGGAAAAACAATTGGATCATGGAAAAGAAGAGCGGAGAAAAAGTAAGGAGGTGTCTTATGGCTTAAAATGTCTTTGAAAGCAAAGAACTAGTGATGATTTTAGTATCTCCTCATTAAGAGAGTGGACATGATGCTATGGGTCATAGAATCATCTTAGGCTGGGACCTTTAAGATCATTAAGTCCAACCATCAAAGGTCCGTCCAGTGGAGCAGTAAAACAGTTGCCCCTCTGTAAGAGAAGGGGAGAAAGAAATGGTGCTTAAGTTTTGAACCTACTTATTGTGAATATGAGTTCCCTAGCACAATGGATGTTGAATTGTGGAAGGTATGGTGTATATTTAGAAGCAATATTGATTGATTTAATAATCTTTTCTGCTCCTCTAAAATATGTCTTTTTTTCCCAAGTACTCATTCATCATCTCCACCTCCCCAAAAAATGAGTAATTGCTTGTTCAAGACAGATAACTTTATATATTTGTCTTGGAGGAGAGAATCAGTAGGGTGTATGAGTTAACAAATGTGGCAAAAGAGCAGACAGGACAAGCCAAGAAACTCTTGATGGTTCTGGCTGCTTTGGCTTGTATTTCACCTTTTTATCTCTCTGCTTGGACTGGAGTCACTGTCTTACATCCAAGACTTTTGGCATCATCACTCTTCCCTTGATGGAGTTGTAGAGGCTTTAGACCATCATGGTCTTTGAGACTACAGCAGTGGCAAGTAGGATAATTTCTTTAAGGACTTCAAGAGCAGCATCAGATCTTTCTGATGTTTCCTCAGAAGTCCATTTCCCATCTCTGAGCAAATTTTGGGATTTTCTGGAATGCTGGGGGTCATACAGACCAATATTTGTTCATTGCCCATTTCACCTGCTTATTGCATTGGATAAAACAGCACCATTGTGTGGAACAGCTTAGTAGAATAAATTATCAAATGGATTCTTTAAAAAAGGAAAAAAAAATCATTGGGGATTGAANAAAAAAGGAAAAAAAAATCAGAAAAATTACTCAGAGCTTTGATTTGTAGCAACAGTTACAGCAAAAGACCTCTCTGACTCCTATAATTAATGTTAATTGCCTTATAAATATTCTCTGCATACAATTAAAGGAAATTACATGTTAGAGAAGTAAAGAGTGCATTGGTATTTTGGTGAGGACTAAGAGGCTGTAGGAGAGCTCTGCTTTTAAAACAAAAACTGACAGAGAAAGTGACAGCTTCCTGGCCAAGAAATTATTTGTTCTTCTAGTTGGAGGAAATGGTGTTGGTTTTGTATCAGAATTAATAATTATTTTTATAACAATAAATATTCTACATGTACTTACCTGTGTAAATAGTGCCGAATTTCTGGAGAATAAAAAATTATATTCAGAGAAGTTCTCCTGATTTGTGTAAAACTGTGGCTTTATAATGTCTTAGTTTGTCAAGTCCTTAAAGATGCTTTTTTTATTGTTAATGATGGTGTTTGGCTTTTCAAAGCTGAATTTTAATGGTGTTGAGTTGAAAGTGGGCTTCCTTTTGTGACAGTGAAGACTTTATTTGACAAAAGAAGAGGTTTTCAGAGCCTGTAACTTTCCTAAGCCTTCTTGTGATTCCTTAGTGTGGGAATCAGTTCCTAAAATTAGATCAAACTTACACATAGCTTTTTTACCCCCCCTTTTTTTTTCCCAGTGTGAATGTGTTACATGGTCTTCTATAGATACAGAGTTCCTCCATTAAAGAATTTTCATCCTAGGACTGGTCAATGCTGATATTTCCAACATCTGCTTGAATTTTTGAAGTCTTGGAGAATAAGTGACATCATTTTGAACCTGATCTACCCTACCCTTTCCACTTCAGAGGGTGAGAGGGTTCCCTGCAGCCCTCCCTCCCCTCTCAGGGAAGGGGTTATGTTTCAGGCTATAGTTATGAGAGTTATTTGGAGATGGCAGAGGGACAGCTGCGGCCCTCTGCTCTCCTGTGAATGGTTTTGCCTTTTGCCACACTCTTTATTTTAATGAACTCTGTCTGCACCCAGTGCAGTCCATAATAGAAAGCAGATTGCTGGGCTGCTGGGATCTACA
The DNA here is from genome assembly GCA_013400935.1 of Turnix velox. Lineage (NCBI taxonomy): Eukaryota > Metazoa > Chordata > Aves > Charadriiformes > Turnicidae > Turnix > Turnix velox. The sequence continues at coordinate 78,836 of VZTY01001919.1, forward strand.
GTGTTGTATAGATGCTACAAGTCATCAGCTCTGCTGAGCTGAAAGCTGAGTATGAAAACCAGTTTGTTTAGTGCAGAAGCAGTTTCCAAAATGTTGAAATTTCTCCTGAAAAAGATTGCAGGGAGGGGGAAGCAGAAGTTGCCAAAAAAGAAGCAGTTGTCTGGCTTTTTTTTTCTGAAACAGGAATCTGATTATCTCAGAAACTTATTTTGCAGTTAAATCCCTGAATTTTTTTTTTCCTCTCACTGTCTCTTTTTCACACTCCTCCATATAATAGTAACTTGCCATTTGGGGTTTCCTCACTATTTAAAGTGAGGGGTTTGGGTTTGGTTTTTTTTGTTTGTTTGGTTGGTTGGGGTTTTTTTGTTTTGGTTTTTTTTTTCCTGGAATCTCTGGTTTTATTCAGATAGGGTATCTACACCCTTCTCGTGATAGTAACTTGCCATTTTGTGTTCCCTCACTATTTAAAGGTTTTTTTTTTTTCTGGAATCTCTGGTTTTATTCAGATAGGGCATTGATCTTCTACATGAATGTATTTCCCTTTAAGCTCTTGTTGAGATAAAAAGGACAAAAACACAGAATTGGCTAATTTTCAGACAAATTCTATTGGAAGTCAAAGCACTCTTCTTAAAATAGAAATAATGTAAATAGCTTTTAGATTAGACTTTGATAATAAGACCGAAATTATGGGGTTTTTTTAGCTGCAGCTTGTTCAGGTAAAATTACTTCTGTCTGAGTCTAAATATATGAGATGTGGCATGCAAAAGCATCGTTGGCTTGCTGGGAATGTATGATGTAGCATGTTTTCCTTTTCTTCTGCCATAGGTAGGATATGAATGCTGCAAAAAGCATACCGTGCCTAAAATAAGGCTGTAAAAATATCTGAGCACATGGAAAAATAACTCTCCTCTTACCACGGTGTTGGAAATTAAAAGAATTGCTCAATTTCAGGCATGGAGTGAGGGCTTTCCCAAATTAGTAACAATTCTGTCAACCCAGGCACCCGGATTTGAGGCAGATTCCTGGAAATGAGTGAGGCAGTGCTGGCACAGGAGTCGAGATGACCATTTTTGAGCTGTGTCTCAGAGAAAATGTTAGTGTGGCAGCTTTTTCAACCAAAAGCATGTTTTCCCTTTGCTTTTCTTGTTCTTTGTGTTCCACCTGGTTCTCCTTTTAGATTCCAGCATTGGTATAAAGAACACCCAGCTTAATCTACAACTCTGAATGCACAAATTAGTCACCTTCATGCTTGTAATAACCTTACCACCCCATGGGGCAGTGTTAGGATGGATGAGGAGACATGGACAGTCCTGGTTAGCTGTGGTGTTGCTGCTGCCTTTGGAAGTTGGACACAGGAGAAGAGGAGAGCAATCTGTTGTTGGAATATGCCGTCAACACTTCCAAACCAGGCTGTTTTTCCTCAGTACAGCAGCTCTGTGAAGCAATGCATCTCCTGTAGAAAGAAGCACATGGTGAGGATGCTTTGGCCATCTGTCCCTCATCTCTCACATCCATCTCATTAAGCCTGGAGGCCTCCTGTTTCTCCAGAGGATGAAGCAAGATGGGTGGCAGATGTGGGTATTTACACCCTACAGAGATTGGATTGGGCTGTGCCTGCCCACCAGTTGTAAAAAGGTGCAGGAGTTTGGGATTCAGCACTGGAGAAAGGTGTGAATTCCTCTTGGAGATGCCAAAGCTTTCACTACATGAACACTGAGGTTCTGTAGCTGCCTCTCAGGCTGGCCCACATACACCTCATTGATCCTCTGCTCTGAGGTTTTTATGGGATTTATGATAATCAGCCTATTTAGAGCTCTTTCCACAGCAGTGAAATTAATGTAAGGAAGTGGCAGAAGCTCAGTCCTGAGCATCATTATGGGAGAATAAACCCTTCATCTGGCTGGTAGTGAGGAGTAGCTGGTGTTCCCACTGATGCCATATCACAGGAAGGCTTCAAAAGTCAATTAGATGTAGCTTCTTACATGGGGAGAAGGATCAACACTCCCAGGGTTTGTGTGTGGAACTTACAGGACTGAAAAAAAACTACAGGAGGAGGGGAAAAGAGGATGTGTAGTTTGTAGGTATTTTAATTTCTGCATAGAAGAGATGGTTAGGATGAGAGCTGTGTGGGGTTTTGTAAGGAGGAGGGAGCAAGTGATTTAACAGTGATAATGGCTAAAGGTTTTCTTATTCCAGAATATTTAAACCCCATGAATCTGCATAAAAGCAAGGAGCGGGTTCTAGGAGCAGTATGCTCATCCCCTCTTTGGGAACATGGGAGCACGGGGACATCCTTCTGTCCCACTCCTCCAAATGGTTTTTGTGGCAGAGGATGCTTTTTTCCTGACCAGTGGGGAGTACAGGATAGGTGTGTAGGTGTAGGGGGAATGGTTTTAAACTGAAAGAGGGGAGATTTTAGATTAAATATTGGGAAGAAATCCTTTGCTGTGAGGGGAATATTTGGCAAGCAAAGCCCAAGCAGCATGAAATATCTAATATAGAGCAAATATCATGTTTAATCCTCATCAGCTGAGTAGTTTATTTTAATGGGGATGTTAGTCTGAGATAGATCAGCTGGATCCCACTGACCCACTAATGGCTTGGTCTGCTCTGTCCATCCCAACCACAACATGTTGGGTGGTGTAAATATTTAGACAGGTCATCTCTGGGAGCTCAGTTGGTCTCTGAATGCCACATAAGCAGTTAAAAAGGATATTTTATAAATAAGAGAGCAGAAATAGATAGTTACCTGTGAAGAATAAATATTGCAGTGGAACTGTAAGGATATTCCATTGTGTTTCATCAGGATGATTTATCTCCAAAACTGTTAAACCTGGTGAATTAAATAAGGACAATTAGAAATTTTAAAATTAGGCAGCCTCCTTGTGTTCTTAGTGGGGAAAAATCACCTCTCAGAGGAGGTCAGATTATAACATTCCTGGTTCAGGAGAGATGGGGTCAAAGCCGGGAGTGTGGCATGCTCCTGGTGTGTGCTGCATCCCTTGCAGTGTGTCGGGCTGGTGGGATTTGGTCCTTGTGTCCAAGTGTAGCCCCTGCCTGATATGACTCCAGCTTCAGTCCCTGCTGGGAAGTCGGACAGCCACCAAGTTGGGTGTCCTGCTGGGCTGGTTGCCAGCAAGCCCTGGAAAAAAACCTCAATGTCCTCAACGGCAAGGCACAAAGCCCCAGGGCATTTCTTAAAGGCTGGTGTTTGGTGAATGCTCTCTGCTCAAACCACTTCATGTCTCAGCCACTCTTTGGGAACATGGGAGCATGAGGACATGCTTCTCTCCCACCCCTCCAAACAGTATTTGGGGTGGAAGATGCTTTTTCCTTGGTTGATGGGAAAAGGAGTCCTGTAATGAGTACAGGATGGGTGAGGACCTCTGTGGTGGGTGTGTAGGAGTAGGTGGGATGATTTTAAACCGGAAGAGGAGATATTTTAGGTTAAATACAGGGAAGAAATTCTTTGCTGTGAGGGGGATGAGCCCCTGGTTTAAGGTGCCTAGAGAAGCTGTGGCTGCGCCATGGGTTCAAGGCCACGTTGTATAGGGCTTGGAGCAACCTGGGCTGATGGGAGTTCTCCTTGCCCAGGGCAAGGGGATGCAAGCAAATGATCTTTGAGGTCTCTTCCAACCCAAACCATTCCATGACTCTGTGATCTGGCTGTCCTAGTGGCTGCTTAATCAGTGCTGGTGCTCAGCATTTAGCCTGCCATAAAGACAATTCTGACACCTGCTTAAGTCAAAGTGACTGCTACTCCCAAATTAGACATTTCCTAAATTCTCCAGAAGCAGGCAATTAACTCTTCCTTGCCTCCCTAAAGAGCTGTTTCCTGCATGTTGAGTTTCCTTAGGATGCTGCTTGCATTTACCTCTTAAATAATCCACAGGTGGATTTTTCTCCTGCTGTTCAGATAAAATAATAATTTGGGGTATATGACACACTTTGAAATATTATTTGACATCTTAATTTCTAGCTGTTGAGTGTGCCTTTGATGCTGATTACTCATCCTTGTGTATAATGTTTATTTACTCACAGGTAATTGCAGGGATATTCCTTTGCAGGGACATTGTGGTGATCTGATAAATCATCTCGAAGCACATAGGTATCCCCAATGGGATTCATCTCCTCACAATTTGCTGGGCATCAATCTTTGCTTATTTAGATGTGTTTTTTCAGGGCCATATAGTGCATCTTTCCAAGGATTTACTTCATCCTCCTCCCTCTCTGCAAGCAACTGTGCAAAGAACTGGCTGCAGAGCAGGAACATGACATCTAAATCGAGTGGGGCTTGTGGTGACCTCAAGGGATGGGTGATTTTTATTTTTTTTTTATGGCCTTTTTTGGCACCTTTATCTTTGCGTATAAATAGCTGGCAAGCCTCTTCCTCAGCATTGGCTAGACCTAAAGTAGTGTTAAATGCTTTTGGGAGGTGAAAGTAGGCTTTCTCAGTTACAGGGAGAGGGAATGTGGCCAAGCTGTAGGCTATATTTACACACTTTTATCCAGTAACAAGGTTTGCTCCATTCAAGGATTACAGATGATATCTGCAGGTTCTGTGTGGTGACTTGGAAAGTGCTCTGCTGACTAAAGGGTTTGAGCTGGATTTAAAGGCAAATCTTTCTGTAATTCAGTTTGTGACCAGCTTCTCTCATCAGCTCTAGCTTCAACTCATTCTTGAAATATTTTTAGAATCATAGAATGAATGGTTTGGGTTGGAAGATACCTTCAAAATCATCTAGCTCCAACCCCCTGCCATGGGCAGGGTCATCTCCCACTAGATCAGGTTGCTCAATGCCTCATCCCGCCTGGCCTTAAGCACCTCCAGGGATTGAGGAGGCATCCACAGTCTCTCTGGGCAACCTGTTCCAGTGTCTCACCACCCTCACAGTAAAGAATTTGTCATATTTTGATCAGCAATTCCTAGATGCTCTTTGAAGAGTCATTAGGAGTAGTTGAGTAGAACCATAGAGTTGGAAGAGAACTTCTAGGGTCATCTAGTCCAACCCCCTACAGTGAGTAGGGATATCCTGCACTAGATGAGGCTGCTCAGAGCCTCAACAAGCCTGGCGTTGGATGACTCTAGGCTTGATGTGGCTTCCACCACCTCTCTGGGCAACCTCTTCCAGTGTCTCACCACCTTCATGGGGAAAAACTTCTTCATGTCTGATCTAACCCTTCTCTGCTCTATTTTCAAACCACTGCCCCTTGTTCTGTCTCTCTGTGCTCTGCCTTCCCTGCTGTCTGCTGTGAGTAGCTGAATGAATTTGCCATTCCTGCCCTTGATTATCAACTACTTGATTTTTTTTATTTTTATTTTTATTTTTGGGAATTGGCTTGGCAAGCGTAGGGATTTTTTTTTATCAGCAGGAGATACAAGTGCTTCAAGCTGGATGAAGCCTGCTGGCTCACGACCCTCCTCTGCCTGCCAGGGTTGAGCAGGTGGAGGTTTGGAGTTCAACAGAGACCAACTAAGCATTTTATGTCTTTGCAAAAGGTCACAAGGAATTCTCAGAGACCTGGAGGAGGTGCTTTTCCTTTAGGCAGCATCTCAAATGTCAAGGAGCTCCTTTAGCTCCTCTGGTTAATGGGGCTGTTGAGCCAAAGAGATTTGCTACCTATTAAACCGTGGCTGTTCCTGGCAGCGGGGAAGTTTGAGATCTGCTTTCTGAATTTCAGTTGGGTTAAACTCTTGTCCTATCCTGCTGCGCAAGGGCATATGGCTGTAAGTGTCCTTAAAGCTCAGAAGTTACAGTGATTACTTTCTGGAACCTTGTTAACAGAGAAATGCAAAGTGTTGTCAGAGTGAATAAAATAAATGGAAATTTATTCTAGTGTGCAACTTCCTTATAACCTAAAAGCTGAATTTCTGTGTCCTGGGTAGAAGTAAAGAGGATGGTGTCTTCTAGTGGTCTCTTATCCTTGTTGTTACGCCAAGGTCGTATGAAAAGGTGCTGGCAGTTTTTATCCATGACTGAGTACTGAGGAAATATACTGAATGAACTGAACATCAGGGAGTAGAGATTTGTGTGGTGGAAGTCCTGTCTCATTAGAATCCTAAAGAAATGTTTGGTTTTCTTGGTTGCTGCTCCCTCTTGTGGGTTTCAGGCCAGTTTAAACAAGCTTGGAGTTTATTCTCTGCCTTCTCAGAGGAAATAATACAGCAGCAGCACTCCCCAGATCTGCATGGGATGATGACCTTGGGACTTGCTTCACTGCATACTTGTAGAAATTAGAACGTTCTTTTATATCAAGAGAAATTAATCTTTACAAGCATTTAATTGAGGGGGTTTTTTTTCCCCCCAAAAAAACCCCCTTATTTATAGTGTGATTTACTTTTTGGTAGAGAGATCTCTAGTGTAACTGTACCACACTTGGCAAGATCTGCTTTCCTAACAGTATTATAAGATCTTTCTCCTCTCCTGACAGTGTTAAGATCTCTTGTATCTCCTCTTCTTTAGCTTTCTGGAAGCTGCTATGTTGGGGAAGTTGCTCCTGAAAATGAAATTCCAAAAAACCCTCTTTTTCTATGGGCTTTCCCATATATCCAATGCACACAAATTATTTTAATTTTTTTAATAGTTTCTCAACTGCTCCACTGACATAAAATCCTCTCTGTAACATGTTAGTGTTTCCCAACAGTAATTCTATTTGTTTTCCTCCAGAGGGACATATAATCTCTGCTCTCTGGACAAGAAACCCAAGTAGTGTGGAATTCTGGGTTGTTCCTAATTGATGGCAGGGACCTGTGCAGCGTCACTGCCTCATCCTTGGCCTCCAGCTCTTCAAGGAAACATTTTCCACTGAAGCTCAGGAGACAAATAGTCCTGACCTATTGCAAAATGGAGAGGTCTGGCATCAGCATGGTGCTGGGAGATGAGCAGTGCACAAGATCTAATTCCAGTCTTACACCATTTCCAAGTGGTGATACAAATCGTCTCAGCATCAGAAGCTGTTGGCACCTCCCCTATGAGGACAGGCTGAAGGAGCTGGGGTTGTTCAGCCTGGAGGGACCTCAGAGTAGCTTCTTAATACCCCCTTCAGAAAGGCAGGGGTAGGACTTTTTAATAGAGTGCAGGATGGAAGGACTAGAAGTAATGGATGCAAATTGGAAGAGGGGAAATTGAGGGTGGAGAAAAGAAAGAAGTTCTTTGCTGTGAGGGTGGTGAGACACTGGAAGAGGTTGCCCAGAGAGACTGTGGATGCCCTGTCTCTCCCTGTTGGTGTTTAAGGCCAGGATGGATTGAGCAACCTGGTGTAGTGGGAGGTGTCCCTGCCTATGACAGAGGGATTTGAACTAGATGATCTTTAAGCTCCTTTCCAACCCAAACCATTCTACGATTCACTCAACTGATGTTGAACTGTTTGTGCACAGGAGTGGGGCTGTTACATCTCAAGTTTTGGTGATCACCTTCCATGCTTTTATTAGGATGCTTCTTTTTTTTCCTCCCACTCCTCCTGATCTTTTTAAATTTTGCTATTGTTTCCCTTTCCACTTGTGCTCTCGTGTTCCTTAGTCATCATCTATTCATTGGACTACCTGAAACTGTTCATTTAGTCAAGCTCTTTAATGTCTGCAATGAACTCCATGAGCCTTAAGTTACACAGTCTCCTCTTCAGGCAAACAGAAATAGTGTTTAACAGAGGTACTCTGGAACACAATCCCTCTCCTTATGTGTCTGCAGGTTCAGTTTTATCTAAATTTTAAATGAGGGAGAGAATGACTACAAGAAGACTGCGTATCTAATAGAGAGATAAAAGGATTGCTATAAATGAGAAATTTTCCTATAAAGAAGGTGGGGAAATCAAGTAGAAGAAAACACTGAGTTTATTCATGAGAAAGAGGTTCTTCCCCATGAGGGTGGTGAGACACTGGAAGAGGCTGCCCAGAGAGGTGGTGGAAGCCACATCAAACGTGGACACATCCAACGCCAGGCTTGTTGAGGCTCTGAGCAATCTCAACTAGTGCAGGATGTCCCTGCTCACTGCAGGAGGTGGCACTAGATGGCCTATGAATGCAACAGCTTCATGCAAATAAGTGCTTCAGGTGACTTCAATAGGAAGCTTTGTATGTTTTTCTTGTGAAATTCCAGTTGGTATTTGTTATTATGGTCTGTCAGTTGGTTTTGTTGGGATTTTTTTTTAATTCCTTGTAAAAATGGCTGTTAACAGTTGACTGATGTGCTCCAATCCTGTTTTCAAGGCTGAGGTGACTCCCTCAGAACTTACTTTACATGACTAATAGTCTTGATCTGAAGTATTACTGGGACGTATAAAACGTGAGGGTTTGTTCCTTGAGATAACAGCTGTGGAAAGACATCCAAATTCTTCTCCCTCAGCAGCCCGTGGGGGCCCAAGGCTATTTTGGGAGGAAAGGCCAATTGGAGAAGTGATGTCAACTTGGTCAGTTGACACCACCTTGGTCCTTGGCCAAATCCACTACCTATAGAAAACCACTTGGGGTTTAGAGCTGGAAAGTGCTCTGCAGAGCTGCTGGGCAGCATTCTGTGCTGGAATTGTTCTTGTTTGGAGTTTTGGGTTTGTTTTTTTTTTTTTTAATAAGTATGGAAACAGGACAAGTTATTTATTGCTAAATAACAGTGCGAGTGGAATGCCTTGTATATACAAACTCCATCAGTTTAGAATCCCTTTCCATTAGTAAGAAGGGATGTTCCTGTTCTCCAGGCTCTGGAGCTTATGGAAAATCTCCTGTTTTTACGAGACTCTTGGGTTATCATCCTAGTTTTATTCTCAGTCTTGCCTCTAAAGCCACTTTGAACCCTCATGGTGAGGGCTTTTTTGAACTGAAGACTCTTCTTTGATCCCTTTTCCTAAAAACCCCAAACATTTCCTAAGGGAATAAATGGTTCTGCTGGGATCTATGGAAATGGTGAGGGGATACCTCACTTCTACCATGTGTTTGAGGTGGATTCCTCATAGCAGGATATCCTTTGGTAGCCCAGAAGCTCATGATGGGGTTTGGTTGTGGTTTAGGCTGTATTTTTAGCAGTGACCCCTTGTGACTGCCTGCCCGTATACTTTATGAAGCGGGACACAGCTCCCTAATTGTGTCTTGCCCTGTGGAGCTGTACATGCTGTTCACTGCTGAATAAACATCTCCTCCTTTATGGAGAGGGTGAGAAAAAGGTCCAAGTCAACAAGACTTTCCAGCTTTTGCTCAAGTTATATCTCCGAGATGGGTTTCCTGGTAAACACAGAAGCAAATTTTCTCCTAAGAGGACAAATTTCATATAGAAATTCCTCATTAGTTGTGAGTCTCTTCCCTTCCTTATTTTCCTGTTCTTTGGCTAAAAATCTGAAGCAACAAAACCAGGAATGCTGACCCCATAAACATAATTCCCAACAGCACCATCAGCATGTCAGGGGGAGCATCTCCCTCCTCATCCTCCCTGCTCCTGGTGCTTGGGAAGAGAAAAGCAAAACTCTCTGGTGTTAGGAGGAAGAGCTCTAAGAGCAAAACAAGGAATCAGTTTTGGAACACACATGCAAGAAAAAAAAACTTCCCATAAGCTTATTCAAGCATAGTGAGTTTCACTTCATATAAAATCATGCACTGAGGTGTGTTTTCTCTGTTCTCCATTACCCAGAAATAGAAGCTCACTGCTATTAAGAACATCTCCTAGTCCTTTACTTCCTACCCAGCAGGAGGTTCCCTGCCCAAGGCATGAAGTGCTTCCTCAAATAAACCCAAACATTTTTGTTTCTAAGTTGATTTAGAAAGTAACTAGGGAAAAGGTGTATGTGTGTGGGGGGGGTGTCCTCAGTAATTTATGCCTCATCCACGAGGTCCTCACTGATCTTCCCTGTCACAGTGCCCTTAGATCTCTAGTTACTAGCTCTCAGAGCAGCTTAAGCCTGACTTTTTCTAATTAAAAACCCAACACCCCTGAGGCCTGTGATTATGCTCCTGCTCCACAGGAACATACATTATTTATGTATCTATTAGTTTATTTTATTTTCATACACCTGTTTAAGTGCTTTTGTTCCCTCCCTTTCCACCCTTTCTCCTTTTTTCTCTTTTTCTTCCTGTTCCCTCTCTCCCCTTACCCCTTTCCTTTTCTCTTTCTCTTTTCCCCTTCCTTTTCTCTTTCTCTTTTCCCCTTCCTTTTCTCTTTCTCTTCTCCCCTTCCTTTTCTCTTTCTCTTCTCCCCTTCCTTTTCTCTTTCTCTTCTCCTCTTCCTTTTCTCTTTTCTCCCTTTCTCCTCTTTCCCCTTTTCTCTTTCTCTTTCTCTCGTTCCCTTCCCCCTTTTCTTTTTCTCTTCTCCTCTTTGTTTTTTCTTTCTCTTCTCCCCTTTCCCCCTTCTTTTCCCCTTTCTCTTTTCCCTTTCGCCCCCTTCTTTCATCTAGCCACTGCCCACGGTTGCTTTTTTCTGCAGTACTCAGACCCTTTATTTCTTCTTTTTTTTTTTTTTTAAATGCTCAGTATTTCCTTTCCTTCCATTATTTGATTTTTTTATTTCCTAGACTCCAGTGCTATTGCTAAGACCAAACCCAACAGGCGCTCACCCATCATCGCTCTCACCTTTTCACCTCGGCTCTGCCCTATTCCCCCCACACCCCGTGCTTCCTGCCGCCCTCAACCTAATTGCGGGGAATTAGCCCCATTTCGGGGTTTTATTTCCTAGACTCCGGTGGTTCCGGGTGTATAAATATATTTATACGTGTATATATATGTATGTGTTCTCTCGACCCGACCCATCCGAGCCGCCCCGGGCCGGGCCCCGGCACCTCCCGCTCCGCCCCCGGGGCCGTGCCCGTCCCTTCCTCTGGCGGCGGCGGCGGGAGGGAAGGAGGGACGGGAGCTATGGAGGAGGAGACGGTGGGTGGCTGTCTCAGCCCGGCTGCCCAGCAGCAGGTAAGGGGAGGGCTGCTGGAACCCCCCATCCCATTCTACACACACCACGTGGTGCCACATCTCTGCGGGGCTGTCACCATCACCATCCCCGTCTCCCCTCCCCGGCATATCTTGGGGTCTGTGCTCACAGGGAGGGGGTGTCCAGAATCCTGGGGAGCATTTTGGGGCTGGGGAGTACTGCTTCTCCTCTTGGACATGATATGTGCCTCCCAGCAGCACTGTAGGGTGGGTGACACTGGGGTCTTTGTCACCAGTGTTTAACAGCAGCCTCAGGCAGCTGATTCTTCACATTGCATGGAGTTCTATAAAGGTTTGTTTTGTTTTTTTTTTCTTAAAAAACAGGAGTAAGATGTAAGCTGCTTGGTGCTCAGCCTGCAGGGAGCAGATAAACCAACTGAACCTCTTACATGTTGTCTAACTAATGTTCCCAAATGGCCTCCTGTGACCATAAACTGTTGCTGAGTTGATTAGTCACCCATTACCACAAACTGTCACTCTCAGGCTGGGGAGGAGAGCTGTTAAACCAGCCCAAAATGGGCCTCTCTCTCTCTTCTCTGGCTGCTACCTGGAGTGATACAATAGGAGTGAATCCTTGTATCAGTGTGTCAGCTCAGGTTTGGGATCATGCTCCATTTTAATGCTGTTTTTTTTGAAGAGAAAAGTGTTGGGCAGGATGTGGACTGACCAAACCTGCTGTGACTCATGGGCTCCTTGTCAGATGAGTGAGTAACTGGTATAAAGTGTGTTGATATTTATAACTCAGATGGGTGGGGAAAAAAAAAAAAAAAGCCAGGTAAATGCTCTGGTTTGACCTCTAAACAAAGCAGTAGTTTATAGTGGCTCTTGTCTCCTTGCTGGGCAGCATGTGATCAGCTCCTGGAACTGCTTTGGGTCACTTGCTCCTCAGGTAGAGGTGGGGAAAAACCCATTGTTGTGGGTTAGCAGGGGTTGTACCCCATAATTATGCAGTGTTTGAGGAACACTGGCAGGTGCTGCTGGTCTAGAAGGACTTGGAAGGATAAGGCAGATTTCTTTTGTCTGACGAGGTGTGTGGCTTATGTAAATAGAGGGAACAATTGTGTAACACTGGAGGAAGAGCTTTTATACTGGGAATATTGGAAGGGGATGGTGTCAGTCATGAAACCATGCTTATTGCTGGCTGTATCTTCAGCATGTTGGCAAGAAGTTTGGTTCAGGCTGAGAGGTGGTCACTGCAGGAATACCCAGTGGTAATTACATACACTGAAGAGATGTAATTTAGTTGGTCAGACCTATATTGAAATTGTAGTTTTGTGAGTGTGTCTAGGTGCTGGCAAGCTAACCCCTCCATCCTCCACAAAAACATGGTGCTGGCTTTGATTGCCAGTCTTTGAAGCAGGTAATTTTGTCTGTGTTGGATGAGAGGATGTTTTGCATAGATGGAAGGCTCTTCCCTAGGTGACAAGTCAACACAGTGCTGTAAAATAACAAAACAAAACAACCCATCACCATTTCCTGCCTTTGTTGGCCTTTTCTTGGGGTTTCCAGTTGCGCAGTGAGCTCTTGGGACCTTTCAGAAGGGAAAAAGCTTGGAGAATATGCACCTTCAGGATGTGTGTCATTAAACTCTACCTACCCAAACCACCTAAATAATTCTCTCATCAAGATGCTAACAAGCCTGCAGCTCTGTGTTCAGGAGCCAGGAAGTTGTGGCTTCCTTTATAACCATTGTGTGCAGGCTGTGGGGCCCAGCCCTGCTGGGTACGTGGGTTATGGGTGCAAACAGCTCCCACCTCTTCTCTTCTCCTCTCCTCTTGAGGGGCAGTGATTAAAAGGGGTGGATCTGCGAATGAGTCCTCTCTAGCTGCAGAACTCCCTGCTTCTCCCCCCTGCCTTGTGCTGCAGGGCAGGAGGAGAGATGCTTCTCACCCTTCCCAGCTGATATCAGGTATCTCCTGTGGCCTTTTCTCTTCTCTTTTTTTTCCACAAACCAGGTGACCTGCTTAATTTTTTAGAGCTCAACTTTGTAAACTCCTTAAGGCAAGATGAAGGGGGTGGCCCAGGTTCAACCATGCTACTGAAATCCACACTGGCTGAAAAATAATCACCTCCTTTTATGTAACTTGCTCCAAAACTGCAGCTAAACCCTTGCATTTTTGGCAGGGGTGGAGTCCCCGTAAAGCCTGGAGATATTTCTCCTATTTCACTGCCTTGATGAGGATGAGGAAGACCCTGGGAATAACATCTCAGGAGTGTTTAAAGGGATTTAGACCCTGGGAATCACATCCACACAGGTTGACACATGTCAACAGCAAGGAGTGATAGGATGAGGAGCAATGGCTTGAAACTAGAGCAGGGTGGGGTTAGATGAGACATGAGGAAGAAGCTCTTTCCCATGAGGATGGTGAGACGCCCTGGTTGCCCAGAGAGGTGGTGAAAGCCCCATCAATGCTTGGAGACATCCAAGGCCAGGCTTGCTGAGGCTCTGAGCAGCCTGATTTAGCACAGGATGTCCCTGTCACTGCAGGGAGTGGCCTTGGAAAGTCCCTTCTAACCCAACACACTCTGTGATTATTAAGATCTGCTGTTGCGGATGTTAATTTTAAGACTAATGCTCCCTCAAGGAGGGATGTTGAGTGCTGAAAGAAGGGGACTAAGAAAAGCCACAAGCATCGTGGAGCACAACAGTGTATTTCTGAGGCTGGGAGGCTGTAAAGCATTCAGGGCAAAGGCAATAAAATGCCAAAAATGCAGGGGTTTAGTTGCAGTTTTTTTGAGCAAGTTACACAAGAGGAGGTGATTATTTTTCAGCCAGTGTGGATTTCAGTGTTCTTCTTAGCAGCCTGCTTGAAATCTCCTCTTGTTTTGCCAAGGAGGCTTTAACAGAAGCCCCCTCTCCCCCAGGGTGGATTTTTATGTGGTTTTGGGTTTTTGTTGCATGACGTGCACAGTAGGGTTGAAGCTTCCAGTCCTCTGTGTCAGATGAGCAATACTTCATGAAAGGGAAGTTGAAGAAGCTTTGTAGTGAGCACAATGAGGCTTCATCTTTTTATTCTGCTCTTTTTGCCAGCAAGCTGTCACTTGTGATTGAGTCTTTTGCTACTCACTGAGTCACTTGTGAATTTTAGATGATTTTAAGATTATTTTCCCCAATATTAGGAGTTTGTGGCTTTTTTTTTTTTTCATTACAGCTTGACTCTCCTATGCTGGTGCCTTGAGGCTTTTAATTTTAGCTTTTCCAGACTGCATTTGAAAAGTCCATGTGAATTTTCTGGTGATTTCAAGATCTTCAGCTGTGTTTCTTGCAAAGTTGGGTGTCTGTCCTCAGAGGTGACTTGGGTCTGGTGACAAGTGACTTCTGAGGGATATAATTCTTCAGCATAATTAGTGTGTACATCCTTTTGGCTCCGATCATACAAGGAAAATGCCTCAAAACTCAAAACCCCTCACAGCCCAAGCACTATCAAGCCTGGGCTCATTTAATATTCTTCTCTAACTGGTTTCTAATTTCTCCAACTGGTTTTGTCTGGGATTAAAAGCAAAATATTCAAAACATCACCATAGTAGCATGTTCCAATACTTCCACCTGGGCTGAAATGAGGAAACACAGTATGTCCCTTGTTCCTGGCAGTTTTCCACACCAGAGAGGTTCAGGCTTGAATTAGGGATGTCTGGAGACTTTAACTGGGGTTGAATATGGATGTCTGGAAACTTGGACTGAATTAGTGGTTTTCCTCAGGCAGGACCTCATAGTAATTCATCAACACCTGAAGTGGGCCTCCAGAAAGGCTGGGGTAGGACTTTTTAATAGGGTCCAGGATGGCAGAACTAGGAGTAGTGGATGTAAAAGAAGAGGGGAGATTCAGGCTGGAGAGAAGAAAGAAGTTCTTTGCTGTGAGGGTGGGGAGACCATGGAAGAGGTTTCCCAGAGAGCTTGTGGATGCCCCCTCAATCCCTGGAGGTGTTCAAGGCCAGGGTGGATGAGGCATTGAGCAGCCTGGTGTAGTGGGAGGTGTCCCTGCCCATGGTACGGGGGTTGGAACAAGATGATCATGAAGGTCCCTTCCAACCCAAACCATTCCATGATAACTCCCTTGGTTTGATGGTTTTAACCCTCATGCTGCAGTCTTTACCCAAGTGCTGTGCCCACAGTGGGCAGTTCAGTGGGCAGAAAAACTGGCATATAGTAGGCTCACTGTGTAATTAATTCAATAAACTAATTGAGTACATTTAGAAGCCTCCTAGTAGCTGAATGAGCTACAGGAAAGCTGGGGAGGGGCTGTTTGTCAGGGTTTGTCAGGGATGAGGGGCAGTGGTTTGAAACTAGAGCACGGCAGGGTTAGATGAGACATGAGGACAAAGTTCTTTCCCATGAGGGTGGTGAGGCACTAGCCCAGGTTGCCCAGAGAGGTGGTGGAAGCCCCATCAAATCTGGAGACATCCAAGGTCAGGCTTGCTGTAGTTCTGAGCAACCTCATCTAATGCAGGATGTCCCTGTCACTGCACTAGATGGCTTTGGAAAGTCCCTTCCATCCCAACACATTCTATGATTTGGGTTCATCAATGAGAAGTGGTGTGAGCTTCTTGAGGGGAAAAAAAAAGGCAAAAATAAAAAAAACCCTGGATGATCTTCAAGGCCTCTTCCAACCCGAACTATTCTATGATTCTATCTTTAA
>VZTY01001924.1:4653-16186 GCA_013400935.1 Turnix velox
CAAAGCTGTTTAAATTCCTGCCAGTCAGAGAGGTGCAAATGACCATCAGGCTTTTTATTGGGGATTCCTCACCAAAGCTCCACCCTTGGGCTTGAGCAGAGGGAGCCTTGAGAGAGGAAATTAAGTGGCCTTTGTTAATTAATGACTTGTGCTTCCCACCAGTTGGGAATTCTGGTGCCTCAGTAACCCCACACTTGCTGCTCCTGCTTGGTGAGCTAATGAGGGACAGAGAGGACAAGCTGTGGGGGGCTGCAGAAAAGCAGTGGTAGGACTTTTTAATAGGATATGTGATGGGAGGACCAGAAATAATGGATGGAAATTGGAAGAGGGGAGATTTAGGGTGGAGAGAAGAAAGAAATTCGTTAGGGTGAGGGTGGTGAGACACTGGAAGAGGTTGCCCAGAGAGGCTGTGGATGCCCCCTCAATTCCTGGAGGTGTTTAAGGCCAGGCTGGATGAGGCACTGAGCAACCTGGTGTGGTGGGAGATGTCCCTGCCCATGGAACTAAATGATCTTGAATGTCCCTTCCAACCCAAACCTTTCTATGATTTTATGCAATATCTTTGGTTGTTATGTGGAAGAGTTGGTTTGGGCTCACTTGGTACCCTCAAGAGGGAGAAACATGTTTGGGGGAGATCCAGAACACCAAATTGGAAGGTCAAACGAACTTCTCTTGTGTCTTAAAGTCTCAGAGAAGGAGACTTTTACTGGGGATGCCCTTGGCATGGTGGTAACTATCAAACCCAAAGGAGGCTTGGAAAGAACAACACTTGATAACAGCTGTGTTTGCATTAAACATTTTTAGAGTTGAGTTCAGAGCAGCAGTCTCTGCACCATATATGTCCAATTTCCATGCAGAATTTGCATGCAGAAGGCAGGGAAACTCTCTTTGCTGGCTAAAATGATTTGCTTCTGCTATTTATTACTCTCTGCCTCCCCCTGGGCACACGACGTGGCTGGGAGGATTTGAGTTTAGTAGAGAAAACAGGTGTTGCCTGCTCAGGAGAGCAAAAAAAGACATGCATTCAAGGGAAAAATAGCTTTTTTTTTTTTTTTTTTCCTTTGCAAGGAGATATATAATGCAGGCCTCCCTCTGGGGCTATGGAAGCTGACCTTTTGGCAAGAATGAATTAAGGCACAGATAGCACAGCTCCTATTTACCTCATCTAGAATCATAGAATGGTTTGGGTTGGAAGGGACCTCAAAGATCATCTAGTCCATGGGCAGGGACACCTCCCACTACAGCAGGTTGCTCAATGCCTCATCCAGCCTGGCCTTAAACACCTCCAGGGATTGAGGGGGCATCCACAGCCTCTCTGGGCAACCTCTTCTAGTGTCTCACCACCCTCATACCAAAGAACTTTTTTCTTATATTCCTGTCTTATTATCCATAACATTTCTTTTTAGTAGATTCCTGAAATCAGCCCATGTCCTGCTTTCACACTGAGTCTCTGCTTAAATTGATGCTAGATTTGTGCTAAGAGATGGATGGAGCCATGAATTGTGAGCAAAACAGTGACAATTCACTGCACATTTCAAAAAAACCTGCTGTTGAAAACTGTAAGTTTTTTAAACTTGAAAAATCATCTTGGATCCCCTGATTATTTCATCCCACAGGCTCACCTCACAGCTAAAAAATACTTTGCTGTTTGTTTTCTACCACTGTCAGCATGAAAAAGCCTCAAACCTACAGGCTCTGGGCTGATGTTACAACAAACTACTCTGAGAAAACAAATCTTAAAAACAATATTTGCAACACAGTGCTTTCCCAGGGCTTCCTGGTGCTCTCAGAGCTCTTTTTGCTTTAAGTAGGGAGGGAGAATCCCTCTGTATTACCTTCTAGAGTATTCTGTACATCTCTCCCATTCATGCTGTCACCCTACATGGCAATGGCTTCAAACTAAACCAGTGTAGGTTGAGATGAGACATGAGGATGAAGTTCTTCCCCATGAGGGTGGGGAGACACTGGAAGAGGTTGCCTAGAGAGGTGGTGGATGCTCCATCCTTGGAGACATCCAAGACCAGACTTGCTGAGGCTCTGAGCAACCTCGTCTAGTGCAGGATGTCCCTGTCACTGCAGGAGAATGATCCTAGATGGCCTTGGTAGGTCCCTTCCCTACAACCCCATAAATGCTGAGTGTGCAGCCAGTATATAGGTAACAGAAAAGAACACTGCCCTTGTTTCTGCTCTTCTATTTATTTCACTCACTTTCATCCATGTTAAGTCCTAACAAATATAGGATTTCTTCTGAAGAAATCCCTGTGGAGCACCTTGCTTTTAGGGGAAGCACAAGCTTTCCTCAGTTTTAAGGTAAGAACCCATTAGAAGTAGGAGAAAGTAACTGAGGGGAAAATTTCCCAAAGGTCTGTCTGATTGAGAGTTGGAAGAGGAAAAGAATTTGATGGGGTCTTTTGAGGAACAAACACCCCTTGGGATAAACCAAATGAATAAAGTTTCTATTTTACACCATTAAAAATTTATTCCCACATTTTTCATGTATCACATTTTCTGGTAGTGATGATGTGGGGGCTTTTTTCACATGTCATTCTCCTTCCACTTAGAATTCAATCAAACCTTTCTCCCCTGAAGATGCCAAGGAACAGAGCCAGCAAGAAACCGAGACTTTGAATTCCATTTTTTTTTATCCCATTTAAAAATATATTTTATACATCTAATAGAGTTTAAGAAAATAGAAAATAAAATACTTCTGACAACTTTGGGGCCAGAAATTAGAGGATGCTCTTACCAAAGAGTAAAAAAAAAACCTGTGGTTTGTGAGTATCTCCTCATAGTTTGCAGAAGTCTGTGCGATGGAGCTGCTTTCACCTGCTCAACAGCAGAAAATAATAACTTTCTATTAATTATTGTGCACTTTTCCTTTGTTTGCCTCTAGATGTGAATAAGAAGAGCAAAAGCTGATGTAAAAAGCATGCAGAGAGGAGCAGCTGCTGTTTAAAACACCTGAAAAACACTTTAAAAGTTTCTCAAGACCAGAAAAACTTTCCTGAGGCCCTGGATGTACAAAGAGGAGGAGGAAGGTGAGTGGGCACATGAGGAAGAGTTGAAATTCTTGCCTACTGAATATGCTGCTTTTCTAGAGAAGATGTGGGAAGGGGAAGGATTGGGGTGTATTAGAAGGGGTGAGGTCAGGAGGTGGAGAGAGGTTCTCCTCCCCCCTCTTTTCTACCCTGGTGAGACCACAACTGGAGTGTTGTGTCCAGTTGTGGGGCCTTCATTCAGTTGAAAAAGGACAGGGAGAGAGTCCAGCACAGAGACACAGAGATGATGAAGGGGTTGGAGCATCTCCCTGTTGAGGAAAGTCTGAGGGAGCTGGGGCTCTGCAGCTTGGAGAAGAGGAGACTGAGGGGTGACCTTATTGATGTTGATAAACATAAAAAAGGGTGAGTGTCAGGAGGATGGAGCCAGGATCTTCTCAGTGACTTCCAGTGATAGGACAAGGGTCAATGGGTGCAAGCTGGAACGCAGGAGGTTCCACAGAAAGATGAGAAGAACTTCATCAGGGGGAGGGTGAGAGAAGAGTGTCCCAGGCTGCCCAGAGAGGGTGTGGGGTCTCCTTCTCTGGAGACATTCAAACCCCACCTGGACACCTTCCTGTGGGACCTGATGTAGGTGTTGCTGCTCTGGCAGGGAGATTAGACTTAGATGATCTCTCCAGGTGCCTTCCAACCCCTCACACTGTGATTCTGTGATTCCTTTCTTTGCCACACAAGTCTGTAGGACCCAACTGTATTACTCAGACCCTTGGTAAGAAGAGCTGCTCTGAAAGATGACTTCTGTTGAACTTGATAAAAGCTGTCACTGCCTTCAGTTGGGACCTGGGTCAAGCCTTGATCTGTTAAAGAAATAAGAGCTACGTGACTGCTTTCCCTCTCGGCCTCCTACTTTTGGCTACTCTGCCCACCCCAAAGGGCTGCTTTGATTGCATTAGCAAAGCCAGACCCAGGTTGCTCTTAGAGCAGATGGGAAAGCATCAAGCTGCAGCTTTTGAGCTCTTCCAATTATTCAGGGAACAGCCTCAAAGAATCCAAGGAATCACAGATATTTTTTTTGGGGGGGAAAGAATCTGTTGGCTGAAAGTGACTCTGTAGGAAAAAAAGATTGAAGGAGCATCTTGATTCGACATGTCTGTTGTATCCATCACTTGCTCTGAGTGGGCAGCAAAGAAGTGATCTAAGAGGTGCTCTAAGATGATTCTTCTTTCATCTCAGAAGCCCAGCATGCCTTTGGTGTGACATGAGAATGTTTTTATTTTGGTTTATACAGTCAATGTACCAAAAATATACAGGGTGAATATTTCATAGAATGGTTTGAGTTGGAAGGGACCTTCAAGATAATCTAGTTCCAACCCTCCTGACACAGACAGGGCCACCTCCCACCACACCAGGTTGCTCAGTGCCTCATCCAGCCTGGCCTTAAACACCTCCAGGGATTGAGGGGGCATCCACAGCCTCTCTGGGCAACCATTTCTATCATCTCATTTCAATATCTAATGTGGCAAAAAGCATTATTGCATTTCATGCCACATAGATCACTCTGTGGTCCTCCAGCTTTTTTGTAAGGTTTTCTATTATGTGGTCTCCAAAAGTTTCAAACCTTGTGCTTTTCAGTGATGTGCTGGTTTTCTCCCCAGCTTCATATTTAGGTAGGAGTCATTCTTTTCCTTTGAGGAAACCATAGAATAGTTTGTTGTGGAAGGGATCTTCAAGATCGAGTTCCAACCCCCCTGATACAGGCAGGGACATCTCCCACCACACCAGGTTGCTCAATGCCTCATCCAGCCTGGNAATCTCCCCTCTTCCAATTTGCATCCATCCCTCCTAGTCCTGCCATCCTAGACCCTACTAAAAAGTCCTACCCCAGCCTTTCTGTAGCCTCCTTCAGGTATTGAGAAGTTCCTCTGAGGTCCCCCCTGAGCCTTCTCTTCTCCAGGCTCAACAACCCCAACTCCTTCAGCCTGTCCTGAGAAGGGAGGTGCTCCAGCCCTCTCATCATCTTCATGGCCTCCTCTGGACCTGCTCCAACAGCTCAATGTCCTTATGTCCATACAGTTAATGTCAGCACAGGCATCACAGAGGTTTTTTCCCTCATATACAAGGAAAAAAAAAAAAGCTAAATGAGAATAAAACTCAAGTGCCATCATGGGCTTTAGAAATGAGGGGTCTTTTTGCAGCTGAATTAATCTCCACATTGATAGTTAGACATCTGACTCCCCATGGGCTTCACTGGGAATTCAGACACTTAATTAGGATTTAGTTAGGATATCTCTCTGCACTTGGCTCTGTGCCTGGTATGAAGTGTGAGCAGGATCAGCCCCCTCTGCTCATGTGCTCAAACCTGCCACGGTCCTTCTTCAGGCAAACCCATCTCCTCCCCTGTGACCCCAGTGAAGTCAGGAGACCTTGGAGACTGCTCCTGTCGAGCTCATTTTATAATCTCAGACTACATTTTTTCATGAATGACGAGCTTTCCATCTTTTATCTTTCCTTTCTGTGGGATTTTGCTGTCTCTGAGGAGTATCCCAGAAGCAGTTGGAACAGGTCAGCGAAGCACAAGGAAGTCATTGGTTTCAGTAATCAACTTTTAAATTGTTTAATTGTTTTAAAATTGAGTCTTGAAGTTCAAGACTGATTCCTTTCTCCTCCCTGGACTTAGAACCAGCTGGTGTTAGGTGTGGGCAGCACAGACATAGAATCATAAAATGGTTTGGCTTGGATNCAGCCTAAACCTCTCCTCTTCCAACTTGGATAGTAGAATCATAAAATTTTGTGGGTTGGAAGGGACCTCAAAGATCATCTAGTTCCAACCCCCCTGCCATGGGCAGGGACACCTCTCACCACACCAGGTTGCTCAGTGCCTCATCCAACCTGGCCTTAAACACCTCCAGGGATTGAGAGGGCATCCACAGCCTCTCTGGGCACCCTGTTCTGGTTTCTCATGGTGAACACTCAAGTCCTTCCATTTTTCCTCCCATTTTGCCTCTAGGCAGGTTCCACATCCCCATTTTTTCCCCCATTTCCTGCCTCTGCCCCACACCAACCCTTTTCCAGCTCATTTTCCCCCAGATCCCCCACACCTAGGATCCACTGGAGACTCCTCCCTTCCCCAGCTGTTCCCACTTTACCCCCTCCATCCCCTCTCCTATTTAACACCAGTGGGGAAGGGCAGCAGCCACCATTTGCTCCCCTGTGAGCTATCAAGGGATGCTTCTCCTGGTGTCTGTGCTGCAGGACATCACTGGTGAGTTGCATTTCCAAGGGGACACTGGTGGATAAGCAAGGCTGGTTAGGCAGGGGGAGAGGTGTGGTCTTGTGTTTCCATTTCTTTCCCTAATGCTCTGTGTGACCTTCTCTACCCTCTTCTGCACCTGAAACTCCAAATGTCTCCTTCAGCAGAAGATAATAGAGCCTTGAGCTTCTTCTAAAAGGCTTCTCTTCTTGTGTCCTGGCTTGAAAAGGAGGATGCACAAAACTAAGTCTCTGCACCAAAGTGGAGCTTTCCTTTAAATCCCTTCAATGCTCAGAAACCAAAGGTCACCATAAGGTAAGAGGTTGTAGATAAGACAATTCTTTCTTCTATTTTCTTTGTGCTGTGGTTACCAGCTCATCCTTTAGAAATTCAGGTCTCTTTCTGGTTAAGACAGTAAGAAACCCAACTGCAGATTCATCTCCCAACACATTCCTGCAGCAGATGACAGAGTGAAAGGTGTGCTCTCCTTAGAAAGGAAAAAAATAAAAAAAAAAAGAAGGAAAAGCCCACTCACCAATGACTTTTCAAGACCAACATTTAGGCAATTTGCCAGAAAAATAACCAAAAATTCTGCCTATGGTCTGCAATGTGCTTTTTTTTTTTTTTTTTCCTCAGACCCAGTCCCAGTGACTGCTTTGGAATAAAACCTAGAAAAAGTTACATTTTAAATTTTAAGGAATAGCCTTGGGAAGTTTTAATCTATTGCTTTTTGGGGTGTGCTCTAGCTGCATGTGTTATTAGTCCTGCAATATTTTGTGCTACTTTCTTGCATGTTTATAGGGCTAAATGTTACAGAGAGATAGAAAGCAGCCTGAGGAGGAGAAAACCCATAAATCAAGGTGTGAAACTGCCCTGAATAACATTTTATGATTGACTATTTTGACCTGGAATTGCAGGATAAAGACATTTTTCCACCGGTGTGCTCTTCTTACTTTCTCTGTGTGTCTTGCTGTTCTTCATTAGGACCAGAATCTGTGTCAGATGAGCTGTTGGGATGTTGCAAGCACAGAAAGAAAGGTTTCAAAGCAACAATTAGTCTTTTATTTCAGCAGAGATTACCTGTTTGAAATGAAAACCCACCCTCAATCCTCTCTGACCCCGGTCCCTCATTGTCATCCTGATAACAAGCCACACTTTTCCACTCTTTATATTCCCTCCTACAGGGTAATCTTTTCTTAATTCTGCTAATAGCACCCTTGACTGCTTGCCAGGCAACAAACGCAGGCAGGTGAAAAAAGAATGGCTCCAATGTGAGTGCAGAGAGCTGCTACTCACTTTTTATCCTCAGGGGTAAAAAGGGTTGTGGATACCCCCTCAATCCCTGGAGGTGTTTAGGGCCAGGCTGGATGAGGCACTGAGCAACTTGGTGTGGTGGGAGGTGTCCCTGCCCATGACAAGGGGGTTGGAACTAGATGATTTTTGAGGTCTCTTCCAACACAAACCATTCTGTGATTTGGAATGAGCAAAGGAAAGAGGCCACAGAAAGGCTGGGGGAGGACTTTTGAATAGGGTCAAGGATGGCAGGACTAGAAATAATGGATGCAAATTGAAATAGGGGAGATTTAGGCTGGAGAGAAGAAAGAAGTTCTTTGATGTGAGGGTGGTGAGACACTGGAAGAGGTTGCCCAGGGAGGCTGTGGATGCCCCCTCAATCCCTGGAGGTGTTTAAGGCCAGGCTGGATGAGGCACTGAGCAACTTGGTGTGGTGGGAGGTGTCCCTGCCCATAGCAGGGGGTTGGAACTCAATCTTGAAGGACCCTTCCACAACAAACTATTCTATGGTTTCCTCAAAGGAAAAGAATGACTCCTACCTAGATATGAACCTGTGGAAAAAAACAGCACATCACTGGAAAGCAAAGGTTTGAAACTTTTGGAGACCACGTATTGGAAAACCTTACAAAAGAGCTGGAGGACCACAGGGTGATCTATGTGGTATCAAATGCAATAATGCTTTTTGTCACATTAGATATTGAAATGAGCTGATAGAAATGGTTGCCCAGAGAGGTTGTGGATGCCCCCTCAATCCCTGGAGGTGTTTAAGGCCAGGCTGGATGAGGCACTGAGCAACCTGGTGTAATGAGAGATGTCCCTGTCTATGGCAGTGGGGTTGGAACTAGATGATCTTGAAGAAGGTCCCTTCCAACCCAAACCATTCTATGATTTTAATATCTAGGTTGTCTGGTGAACAGTCAGTTCCATTCCTTCTCCTTCCTTCAGCCTGCTGATTCTCTGAAAGCAACAGTGATGATCTTTTCTACACTTTCAGGCTCTTTCTTTCTCTGTGCTTCCTCCCAACAACAGCAGAATAGTAATTCCAGATGGCAGGTATTACTTTTAAATTAAAGCAGTTGATGCAGGGGAGTGTGTGCTTATCTAATTCCCCTGCTTTCAGTGGCAGAAGATAGGATGGAAATGAGGAAAACTGATGTGCAGGGAAGGTATGCAAAATAGTTTGAGATTGTAAAATGCTTTTCTCTTCCCTCCCCCCGCCCCCCCCTTTTTTTTTTTTTCTGATTTACTGGCCATGAAAATGAATTATGGAGTCAAGGAGAAAACAGAAGTTTTTATTTGCTGAACTCAATAGGCTGCTTTCTGGGGACTTGAACTCTGCAAAGTGCTGAAAAAAAGATCAGTGCATTCCACTCATACTCCCTCTGCTTGGAGAGAATGGGGAGGGATGTCAGTGTGCTGCTGCTGCTGGGCTCTGTCTCTCTCCATCCAGGGAAAAACCTTGGGATTGTTCACATTTCCTTTGCTGGGAGAGGAAAAGTCAAGCCCTGATAACACACCCTTAAAACATTGGCTGAATTAGTGTTCTTTTGAGCTTGGGCTTAGAATTAAACAGTTCACATGGAATGGGAGGGGCTGGAAGGGGACTACAAAATATCATCTTGTCCCATCCACCTGCTGGAGCAGGAACACCCAGATCAGGTCCCACCGGAAGGTGTCCAGGTGGGGTTTGAATGTCTCCAGGGAAGGAGACCCCACACCCTCTCTGGGCAGCCTGGGACACTCTTCTCTCACCCTCACCCTGACAAAGTTCTTCTCATCTTTCTCTGGAACTTCCTGTGTTCCAGCTTGCACCCATTGTCCCTTGTCCTATCTCTGAGCTCACTGAGAAGATCCTGGCTCCATCCTCCTCACACTTTCTATTTATCCATGAGACTGAGGTCACCCCTCAGTCTCCTCTTCTCCAAGCTGCAGAGCCCCTGCTCCTTCAGCCTTTCCTCATCAGGGAGATGCTCCAAGCCCTTCATCATCTCAGTGCAGACAGTCCTCAACACCTTGCACTTTTGTGCAAATAAGGAGGATGTTGTAAATCATCACAGAATGGTTTGGGTTGGAAGGGAAACTCAAAGATCATCTATTTCCAACCCCCCTGCTATGGGCAGGGACACCTCTCACCACACCAGGTTGCTCAGTGCCTCATCCAGCCTGGCCTTAAACACCTCCAGGGATGGAGGGGGCATCCACAGCCTCTCTGGGCAACCTCTTCCAGTGTCTCACCACCCTCCCACCAAAGAATTTCTTTCTTCTGTCCAGCCTAAGTCTCCCCTCTCCAAAGTTGCATCCATTCCTCCTAGTCCTACAATCACTTATCCTACTAAAAAGTCCTACCCCAGCCTTTCTGTAGCCTCCTTCAGGTATTGAGAAGCTCCTCAGGTCCTCCCTGTGCCTTCTCTTCTCCAGGCTGAACAATCCCAACTCCTTCAGCCTGTGCAATGTACAATGAATGACAGCACAGACATCACAGAGTTTATTTCTCTCATCTACAACAAAGAAAGCTCCATGAGAATAAAATGGCAAGTGCATTCATGGGCACAACCCCTGCTCCTTCAGCCTCTCTTCCTAAATGATTCCTTCACCTCCAAAATCAGGCCTGAATTTTCACCTGCTGCAAGTTTGGTGGGGACTGATTTGTTTTTTTCCAAAGTGATTTTGTTTTTTTTTTTTTTTTCCATTCAAGTCTACGATTATAAGGCAAGGAGTAAGTCCTGAGAGGTGGGAGTAGGCTTGGCTTTAGTGGAAAAAAAAAAGAAATGTATAAAAGTATCCCCTTTTCCTTGGGGGAAATCATTTTAATAGATAACAGCATGTTGTACAATGTTTCATCAGTGATATTTAGGTCTAAATTAGGAGCAGTTGCGAGATGGGTTGGTGATTTTTTTTTTTTTTTCTTGTGATAAAAGGGAAATAGTTCAAGAAATCTGGACCAGATGTTATCTTAATCCAATCCTCATGGAGAGGAGCACACTGTGAGACAGCTCTAATAGTCCCTTCTACCTGGTTCTAATTTTCCTGCCCGCAAACACCACCCTCTGTGAAAAAAATGGATTAAACCAACACATCATTTATGAGCAGGCATTGGGAGGGTTGGGATGATGGGATGGGGTGTGCTTGGCACCCCCACTGCAAGCTGCAGCCCCTCTGGGTTTTTTTGATGCATGTTTAAAAACTCTGCCTTGACAGGAACGTTTAAGGCAGCAGCCCTTTTGGTGATTTAAAAGGAGAGCAGGCAGTTTGGGGCTGAATCAGGCTTTCTGCTTCAGCATATCCCTACACAGTTTCAAATTTGTCATCGGTATATGTTATCCAATCCTCCCCCCACCACCCAAAAAATAAAAAAAAAAAAAAAATAGAGGGGGTTGATCCTCAGCTGCTGTAAATCAACACTGATCCATTGATTTAGATGGAACTTTACTGATTTGTACCATCTCATGGTCTGGACAAAGTGTGTATTAACTTTCCTGAGGAAAAAAATCCTTCCCAACAAAAAGCCCCATTCACAGCACCTTGTGGATAAGGAGTAACTAATGTGTCTCTGTTCCCCTAATAATGTTTAATACCTGCATCATTTCCTACTTTCTGAAACATTACTCTTTGCTCTGACACAAGACATTGAGTGCTGTGCATTTGTAATATTTGGGACAGCTTTTTCCATAACCCCCTGTCTGGGCTAAGAAGTTCTGCTGGAATATTCATGGGTCCTGGCATCAAGGAGGCATTTGGGAAGCTGTCTAGTAACTCAAGAGACCAGGCTTTTCCTCTGATGAACACAGAAACATGACAATACTTCATTCAGCAGTATTCAGAACTCTAAGAACTACTGGGATGGCTTTTTTTTGGTTGTTCAGAGTAAATAGAAAGAGCTGTGAGGAGAGCAACAACACCAAGGTTAAAAAGATTGCTTTATCCAAGGTATCCTTCATATTTTGGGCTATTCCAAACACATTTTCAAATAAAAGTTGGGAAATTCTCCTTCCCA
>VZTY01001926.1:0-24315 GCA_013400935.1 Turnix velox
TGTCGTTCCTTGGAGATGGTAGTGATAGATGAATTGTGAGAAATCTGCATGGAGTTAAAGATGAGGCAAGCCCAGTGGTGTAGAACTGAAGTCTAGACATACCTCACGTTATTAGTTCTCAGCTAAATTTAAATCCATGATAAATAAATCCCTGGCAAAAACATCTGTAATCTTAATAGCCTGAGTCACAGACAAGCTCTAAGAGAAAGACAATGAATAAGCTAAGCTTCAAATTTCTGGGCTAAGAAGAGCCTGAAATCACTTCTGTTTCTCATTTACCTCTGACTTTCAGATACAGGTATTTGTGCTTCAAGGTGAGGCAGATGCTAAGAAGTGCCCTTCTAAAAATAACTCTCAGAGAGGATGTGGATGACCCCTCTCTGGAGGTGTTTAAGGCCAGGCTGGATGAGGCATTGAGCAACCTGTTCTAGTGGGAGGTGTCCCTGTCCATGGCAGGGGGTTGGAACTAGATGATCTTTAAAGATCCTTTCTAACCCAAACCATTCTATGATTCTATGACCATGTGCCAGGAGGAGGCCAGGAGGAGGGAGCTCAGCACCAAGGGAGCTGTGTGAGATCAGCTCCCAGCACCACACTGTTTCACATGGAGGGGGTGACTTGCTTCAGGTGCAGAAGGAGCAGAGGAAGAGGAGGGAGCATCAGGAGGCAATGGGTGCAAACTGGAACACAGGAAGTTCCACAGAAATATAAGAAAAAAGTTTTTTCACAGTGAGGGTAACAGAACACTGGCACAGGCTGTCCAGAGAAGTTGTGTAGTCTTATTCTCTGGAGACATTGAAAACCCATCTGGATGCCTTCCCATGTGACTTGGTCTAGGTCTTCCTGCTCCAGCAGGGGGATTGGACTAGATGATCTCTTGAGGTCCCTTCCAATCCCTGATATTCTGTGATTCTGTGTGAGGAGCCCATGGGAGAATTTCTCTGGGGACTCCAGGACTCACAGCCAGGCCACCCAGTGCTCCAAGGTCTGGTGGTTTCTAAAGTGGTGCTGGTGGACGTCACCTTTCATCCTTGCACATTTTGAAATAATTTTAAAAATTTTTTGTGGAAGAGAAGTTATACTTGGGTTATGAAATGATGAATATAAAAAGAGGCGATGGAAATAATGCACAGAATCCATCCCAGAGCCATAAATAGTGCCTGAGCAGGGAAAGTAATATACAGGATACATCATGATGGATACAAACAGAGGCTATGGAAGTAATGCATTGAGTATATTCAGTGATAACCATAAATAGCATCAGTGGAAGTAATGCAGAATGTGCACATAACAATAGATATGAACAGAGGCCGGAGTAGCTGTACATCTAATATGCAATATTAATATGATTTGATCCCTTATAACAGCTTGAATGAGGAAATAAATGCAAGAGAAGCAGCACTTGCTGATGAGCTGGGGTGGTTCTGGGCCAGAACATAACCCTGAGAGGCTCTCCCAGCCCTCCCCAGGGAAGGCAGTGGGAGACTGGGCAGCCCTCCCTATGCCCTGCAGCCCCCCTGGAGTTCATATCAGGCTGTAGCTAATGGAGACACCGACTTCTCATAGGGGAGCAGTGTGGGCATGGTGGGAGGCAAAGGACTAACCCTGGGGGGAACACACTGAATTCAGGCTGCTGCACAGCCTCGGGGAACACTGAGGAAGGGGACAAGTCCCCATGGGGTTGTTACTGTTCCTTCCCACTCGGAAGGAAGCTGCACAACTGCAGCTCTTCCAAATACTCCATCCCACACGTAGCTTTTCTATCTTTGCAGTCGGTATGTCCAGGCTCCATCTATAGGGAACTGAATAATTTAAGGATTTTAAAATAGGATGGAGATAGATGTGCTTCATATTAAATTATTATTTTTCTTAAGAAGCTGAGGAAGCAAGGTCTGTCTGACATAGATTCCTTGAGGCTTTCCACGCAAAATCTGTGCACATTCGGTCATCAAATGGAAAACTGGGGGTGGGGAAAAGACTCATAGAATGGTTTGGAAAGGACCTTAAAGATCATCTAGTTCCAACCCCCTTGCCATGGGCAGGGACACCTCCCACTAGACCAGGTTGCTCAATGCCTCTTCCAGTCTAGCCTTAAACACTTCCAGGGAGGGGGCATCCACAACCTCTCTGGGCAACCTCTTCCAGCGTCTCACCACCCTGACAGCAAGGAACTACTTTTTTATATCCAACCTAAATTTCCCCTCTTCCAGTTGCCATCCATTACTCCTAGAAATGGTCTTGTAGACAAAGGGCTGGACTTCAGCTGGAAAATGAGATTCTCTGCTTTGCCTCAGTGGAGCCTTTTGTCTTAACATAGCTTTAGCAGGGACAGTAAACCTTTTGATGTGATCATGCCTTTCTTTTGCTCACCTCTGCCCTGCTCTTTCTCTCCCTATGGTGTTGCTGCAGGTGAGAGATAGGATGGTATCTGGGGAGGCGAGTATGCGCAGCCCAATCCTGGCCTGCTGGCAGCCCATTCTCCTCCTGATGCTGGGATCCATCCTGTCCGGCTCAGCCACGGGCTGCCCGCCGCGCTGCGACTGCTCTGCCCAGGACCGCGCCGTCCTCTGCCATCGCAAGCGATTCATGGTGGTGCCGGAGGGGATCCCCACCGAGACCAAGCTGCTGGACTTAGGCAAGAACCGCATCAAGAGTCTCAACCAGGATGAATTTGCCAACTACCCTCACTTGGAGGAGCTGGAGCTAAATGAGAACATTATTAGTGCCATTGAACCTGGGGCTTTCAACAACCTCTTCAACCTCAGGACGCTGGGGCTCAGGAGTAACAGACTCAAGCTGATCCCCTTGGGGGTGTTTACTGGACTCAGCAACCTTACCAAGCTAGACATTAGTGAGAACAAAATTGTGATCCTCCTAGACTACATGTTCCAGGACTTGTACAACCTGAAGTCGTTGGAAGTGGGAGACAATGACCTTGTTTACATCTCCCACCGGGCCTTCAGTGGCCTCAACAGCTTGGAGCAGCTAACCCTGGAGAAGTGCAACCTGACCTCCATCCCTACAGAGGCCCTGTCTCATCTTCATGGCTTGATCGTGCTGCGTCTGCGCCATCTGAACATCAACACCATCCGGGATTACTCATTCAAGAGGCTGTACCGGCTCAAGGTTCTCGAGATCTCGCACTGGCCCTACCTGGATACTATGACATCCAACTGCCTCTATGGGTTGAACCTGACTTCCTTGTCCATCACCCACTGCAACCTGACATCCATCCCATATGTTTCAGTGAGGCACCTGGTTTACCTCCGGTTCCTGAACCTGTCCTACAACCCCATTGTCACCATCGAGGGCTCCATGCTCCATGACCTGCTCAGGCTGCAGGAGATCCAGTTGGTGGGAGGGCAGCTCACCACGGTTGAGCCCTTTGCCTTCCGTGGCCTCAATTACCTGCGCATCCTGAATGTGTCGGGGAATTTGCTGACCACCCTGGAGGAGTCAGCTTTCCACTCCGTGGGCAATCTGGAGACCCTCATCCTTGACAACAACCCCTTAGCCTGCGACTGCCGGTTGCTCTGGGTTTTCCGGCGGCGATGGAGGTTGAACTTCAACAAGCAGCAGCCCACCTGCTCCACCCCAGAGTTCGTCCAGGGCAAGGAGTTCAAAGACTTTCCTGATGTCCTCCTGCCCAACTACTTCACCTGCCGCCGAGCACGGATACGGGATCGTAAACCTCAGCAGATCTTCGTGGACGAAGGCCACACGGTCCATTTTGTCTGCCGGGCAGATGGGGACCCACCACCCACCATCATGTGGCTCTCTCCCCGCAAGCACCTCATCTCTACCAAAACCAACGGGCGACTCACTGTCTTCCCTGACGGCACACTGGAAGTGCGCTATGCCCAGATCCAGGACAATGGCACCTACCTATGCATTGCTAGCAATGCAGGTGGCAATGACACCATGCTGGCCCACCTGCACGTGCGCAGCTACTCCCCAGACTGGCCCCACCAGCCCAACAAGACCTTCGCGTTCATCTCCAACCAGCCCAATGAGAGCGATGCCAACAGCACGCGCGCCACCGTGCCTTTCCCCTTTGACATCAAGACTCTCATCATCGCCACCACCATGGGCTTCATTTCCTTCCTGGGAGTCGTCCTCTTCTGTCTGGTGCTCCTCTTCCTGTGGAGCCGGGGGAAAGGCAACACCAAGCACAACATTGAAATCGAGTACGTGCCACGCAAGTCTGACGCGGGCATCAGCTCTGCTGATGCACCACGCAAGTTCAACATGAAAATGATTTAACCAGGCAACCAATTTGCAAATAACTATGGTGAGGGGTTTGTTTGTTTTTTGTTGGTTTTTTTTTTTAAAGAAAAGAACAGATGAACAAATAAAAAATAATTAAAATACGAACATTACTACAAACATACCAACCTCTCTCCCTCCACCATACTCTCTGCCCTTGTCCAAACCTGCAGCACCCGCACTGTCACCACCTCTTTCTCCTCCTTGTCTTCTTTATACCAGGAAAACGTTCAGCCAATGTCTTCAGGACTCCTGTGTTTGTAAGAACTTTGTCTGATGGACTCTGGTGTCAGATATAACTCTGAGCGGGGCAAAAACAACAGAAGGGGGGGTGGGGGGAAACAAAGAAAGAAGAAATAAAATCAATAAAAAGTTACAAACTTTCTTCTGTAACTTTGATTTCAATAATTGTGGATTTTTATGAAAACTTGAAATAATAAAAAAACCCTATTTCCTATAGATAGTTGGAATGCAAAATGTTGACTTCTTGATCTGTCTGGTTCTAGAGCCATGGGGAGCATTTGCTCTCTCACTTGAGGCATTTTCCAGCCACTTCACTGGCCCCAGCCCCAGGGCAGATCGAGTCTCCTGCATCACCAAGGGTCAACAATCCCCCCAAAAGGTCTTTTCCATGCTGCAATGGGTTCTCCACAGCACCAGGAGGACTTGGGTTGATTTTTTTTATTCCCCAGGGACCTGCTGTGGCTTTATTTTCCCTCAGAGGCTGGGGGAGCAGGATTCCAGCAATGACATGGGTCAGCAGTACCCAGGGGGGGCTGGTCCCTGTGGAGGAGGACATAGCAGGGCAAGGTGGACAACAAAGCCTTGGGGACAGGCTTTCACAGGCAGTGCTGGCAGTGGGGCCAGGGGTACCTCAGAGTCCCAGAAGACTTTCTGCCTGCCATCACCAGCAGCGCAGTGGTGTCTCCTCTGGTGAGTGACAAGCTGGCTCGTGCACTGTGTGTGTCTTTTCCTTCAGGCAGAGATGCTGCTGTTCCCATAGCAGTTCCACCCTGGAGCCTCCAGCAGCTCCAGAGTCACTCCCTACTTGTTTGAGTGACTCTCACTGTGGCTTTCAGACCTGACTGCCAGCAGCCAGACTCACAAGCACCTTCAGGCACATCCAAGGGAATTCAGCTTTCAGACTTGCAGGAGGCCTTGTCTGGAAAAAAAATCAAAGTTAGATGTATTGAGAAACACCAGCCAACAGAGCCAGAGCCAAACAGGCAGAGGGCTGCAGCAAGGTCTAACACACTGGCTGTTCTGGTGCTACCTCCAGTCACCAAGCAGCAACCTCCCTTTGCTCAGCTCTGGTACTCAGGATCAGGCTTGTGTGATCCTTGAAAAGAGGAGGACTAGGGGTTAAATTGGTCCCCTGTGCAACAAATGTGACAGTGTCACACTGCCCCGAGGCCAGAGCTACAGCAGGGAGATTCTGCACAGGCAGCAGAGAGCATCAGCATAAAGTAAATGAACTGAGGAGCAAGTCAGGAAGGCAACCAGAAAGGGAGAGAGTGAAATTAAGAGGCAGAAAGCAATGGGGAAGTCTTAAGTTGAGCTTTGAAAGTAAGAGGAGCATCACAAGAGCAGCTTAGCTCTTCTCCAGTTAATTTGTGCCCAGATCACAACTTCCAGAGCAGAGTAAATGTCACAGCCAGCCCTCCATGGGAGATACAGGAGATACCATGGCTTGGAGATGCCAGCACAGCCTCATCACTTTTGGCTGCCATAGAAACCCAAAACATCCCTACAAGAGTGGGAATATGGGCAGTAAAGGTTTCTATAAGAACTACTAAAGCACTGGGTGATTCCCATCCTTCCTGGTGACACTACACCAGAAATAGGCTTCCCAGCCCACCCAGCTTTTGCAGCAGCTCCAAGGTGGATGAGCCAAGATTTGCATAATTAATTTCTTAAAGCACTTAAGGAGTCTTCAGGGATCAAAGTCACTACAAGATGATAAAAAATAAGCATCAGGAACCTGGAACGCTGACAGGGAAAAGCAACGTGCCAGTCTAGAATAACTAACCTGAAACATCTGTGCTCCTGGGGAGTTTTCTGCTGGTTTCAGCTCTCTATTCATCTTCAAACAAAATATTTTGTGTTTCTTTCTCCACAGCAGGTTTCAGGAGCTTTGATTTGTTAGTTTCTCATCTCTAACCTATCTTGCCTTTATAACTTTGAAACTAAAACATCATGTTTTAAGAGCCTTTTGCTTTTGTTTCACTTTTTGAAAGAACCAAAGCAAAATGGGTTTGGGTTTATTTTTGCCAGCCTCCCCTCCCACCACTGTTTAGCCAGCATTTTTAGGGAGCTCAGTATGAAACCACAAAGCAACAATAAAAGGAACCAAGAGGCTTGAAGCTGAAAGCTCCAAACTGCTCCATGGAACCTGCTCAGGGGATCCCAAGGCCTGGCTTGGAGATCAGATTTAAAAAGAGGGGCAGGGATGTAGTGAAACCTTGGCCCTCCAGAGGAAGGTGACAAGGCAAGCACAACTAACAAAGCTGCTAAAGCAGCACGGTAAGTGCAGACATCTCAGTCTGAGCCTGGTTGCCAGGACTGACAACTCCATCAGAGGCTCAACAGAGGGCAGAGAGGTGGAGGGAGGGGTCTCCATGTAACTGGACAGCTATTAACATTGTCAATCTGAAAGAGCTTCTTAATCTACTCTAGTCATCTTTTTTTAAAGCTGTAATTAAAGGACCTAATTCAACACACACAGATTTAAAAAATAAATGGATGAATAACCAAGCCAAACAAGGTACTTCTTAGCATGCCACGTTGTCCCAGCAATCAAAGGGAGGGATCAGGTCTTTCAGTATTAAAAAGAAGATGTAGAAAAGAAAAGGAGAGAGAAAATTATTTATTTCTCATGTAACATCACAGTCTGTGCTAGGACAGGATTTTTTCCCAGCTCCTAAGATGTCCAGATGCCTCCAAACCCACCACCTCAGCTGTTCAGATCCCCTGGGAGCAGCCATCAGTCTTCCCTGCATCTAAGTCTCTCATTAGTGAGGTTGCCTGATGATCTCTTGAGCTGCTGCCTGCCACACAGTTTATTATCCACACTCTAAATTCTTTTAATCTCTGATGTTTTGTGAACTGGATATTTTTTTTTAAAGTCACTTTGTGATTAAAGCAAATGGATTGAAGAGAGGAAAAGTATTTCAGAGTGGCCAGCAACTCAGCTCAGTGATTTTCATGGCTGGTAAAGACATGGGCTGTGGCCAGCTCTTTTTCACCAAGGAAGGAGCAGAGTTATGAGCTCCCTCCAGGAGACACATTTACACCCAACAGCTCCCTGCCCCTCTTCATAGATTCCTGCATCCACAGACATATGTAGGAAAGACTGGGTCTCAGAATTACATCTTTGCCTGGGTAGGGTGAGGGTTTCCAGAGGAGAGGGGGTTCCTTCACTTTCCTGCACCCCACAGCCCCCCCAGCTCCCTTCCCACATTGCCCTGGGCTGCTGCCTTCCCCCATTTCTATCATGCTCAGTTTTACTCCTCTCACTAACTGCCCTCTCTCTCTTATCTTTGCTTCAGAGTCAATTTTTTACTCCCTTTTTCCTTCTTATCACAAACTCTCCTTTTTAAAATTTATTTTTTCAAATACTTTCCGTCTTCTGTGCTTCTCTCTCAAGCTCCTGTCAAGTGCTCTTCCCTCCCTGCCACATCTGTGCTTCTCAGCATCTCCCCTCTTTGCAGACACACATTTCTCCCTCGCATCTCTCTGCCTCCCTCCTCTCAGGCAGGGTCCCATCCTGCCCCCACTACCGCTTGGTGGCACAAAGACCTTAGGGCTTAGCCTCTTTTCTCCCTTTCCTTTGATCCCTTCCCCCCTTCCTCACTCCCTACATGCTCTCCAGCCCCTTTGTCAAGACACAGAATACAGACTTAGTAGTGTCATCCCTGACACCAGTTTTTTTGGGGATACAGCAAAGGAGGAAGGCTTTGAGTGTAGAGGAGACACTCTCCCCATCTCCCTGTTCCCACCATGGGTTCAGGCAATACCTCCAGGAAAAGTGGGCCTATTGCTTTCCTCTCATTTTTCTGGGTCTGTGTCTGCATGCTTATGATAGATTTACTGCAATTCTATGGGCTTATGATTAAAACCCATAAATTTTACTAGGCCTTTTTCTTATTAACCATAATCCACAGGATTCAAGGGAATCAAATTTTAACCAGAAAGCATGGGCTGTGCAGTTAGGTCCTGGTGTAATGGGGAACGGTTCATTTCCCAATCCACCTCCATCACTGGTGGTACTAAAGAAATATTGCCCAGTGAATGAGATTTTTCCTCCATTCCCTTTAAAACAACATCCTTACCTTAGCAGAGGATCAGAGGAACAACATGAACCTTGATTAAAATAGCGACTCCACCACCACCACTGCAGTTTGCTCCCATCCTGAGGTTTCTTTCCATGAAGTTTCCCAGTGACTTATCAACACCTGAAGGGGACCTCCAGGACAGGGTTAGGACTTTTTAATAGNGTGAGACACTGGAACAGGTTGCTCAGAGAGCTTGTGGATGCCCCCTCCCTGGAGGTGTTCAAGGCCAGGCTGGATGAGGCATTGAGCAACGTGGTCTAGTGGGAGGTGTCCCTGCCATGGAACTAGATGATCTTTCAGGTCCCTTCCAATCCAAACCGTTCTATGATTCTATGAAACTAGTTGCTGGGGTGGCCCAGCTTGGAGTGAGGAGGGTAGCAGTCATGCCTCCCCATCAGTTGCTCTGTTGCAGCTCCCTTTCACCAGGCATTGTGTAGCTCCAGCCCCTCTGTAGATTTTATCATGTGCCTGTTATGATCCAGGTAATAAGACATTTCATTCAAATGAGCAAATTTATTCCAGTGGCACTTTAATAACAAAATCAATAAAACTACACTTCCCAGCAGGGCTTTATCATATGCTAAAACTACAGCATATTGCCTGGATATACTAAATTCTCTCTCTGAAATAAAGTGCAAAGTTTAGAAGACAGATGACACCATTTGCAGCACTAGTAGGATAATACCCTAATAAATCCACGGCCACCTGGGCACTTCAGAGTTGTCACACACTGCACTCAGTGGCTACTGGGAACTTCCCAATAACAGTGAGAGTAAAAATGAGACCTCTGTGCCCATGGTGCCTGCAGTGTGGATGTAGGGAGTGTGGGCTCTGGAGCACACAGAGCAGTGAAGTGGCCACAGGAAATCTGGGGAGGGGCTGTTTGCCAGGGCACAGAGCCACAGGATGAGGAGCAATGGTTTAAACTAGAGCAGGGCAGGGTTAGGATAGACACTGGGAAGAAATTCTTCACTATGAGGGTGGTGAGATGCTGGAACAGGTTGCCCAGAGAGGTGGTGGTGGCACAATTTCTGGAGATATTCAAGAACAGGCTTGCTGAGGCTCTGAGCATCCTGATCTAGTGCAGGATGTCCCTGCTCACTGCAGGGGGGTTGGACTAGATGACCTTTGAAGGTCCCTTCCAACTCTATGATTCTACGTTTTGTATGAACAGACAGCCAGAGTGGACTGTGCACATGGGAGCTCCGTGGACTCAGTTATCAGTGTGGGTAACTTTATCTGTGGTGGCTTTCTCCAAAAGAATCAGTTCTGATAGACTATAATAGCTCAATAAAGCTTGGGGACTAGCCTCTCCATGTGGCATGGACCAGACTGGTATTTCTGAGCAGAACTCCTCAGTGACACCTCGAACCTAGAAAAGAGATGGGACAATCAAGAAACCCTGCGGGTCCTGCAAGCCCAAGGTTCAGTAGCACACCAGGGCAGGCAGCTGCCCAAGGAAGTGTCCTCATCAAAGGACAGTCCTGTGCCCTAGCTGTGCAGGATTTCACTCCTGATCCCTGATGGCTTCTCTCCTAGTGTCCATCCTTCTTGCTCCCTCCCTCCCTTACCATCCCCCTCAATTAACACTTGACACTCCATCGCTTGTTCCCTGTGTTGCTACGCTCCAGCACCTTGACTGACATGAGATTATGACTCTTCCCTCCTCCATCATCCTTCCCAGACCATCATCCATCCCAAACCCTGTTCTGCTCCCAGCCATTCCTGTCTGCCAGTCAGACATATCCCACTGGCTCACTTCTCTTCCTCCTTCTCCTCATCCCTCCAGCTTGTGCTTGCCAAGCCTATCAGTGTTCCCCAGCCTTGAGTGCTGCAAAACTAATTAGCTCACTACAAAGATTGAGGAATAATTAGGGACTCCACTAAAAGCATGAAACTAGGGCATCTTGCCTTAAATAAATGCCAGGCTGTGTCTCTCTGCTCCACTGATGGCCCACAGCTGCTTCCAGAAGATGATTACACGACTCACCATCCCTCAGCTCCCACTCCAGGCACATTCACCAGAGGTGCCTCTGCCTCCATCTCACCCCTCAGACTGGTGCTTTTTGGCTTCTCAGCTTGTGTTCCTGCAATTAGAGCCAGCTCCTTGGAGAAGCAGTGAGCAGGTAGCTTTCTGGGAGATGCTGGGGCTGCTAGTTTGGGCATTACCTTCTCAGTGGTTCACCATTCTCTCTCTGGGGGAAAGCTAGCATCAAGTATGGAAAGGAGTCATTAAGAAAAACATTTGCAAATTTTCTTTTCCAGTTACCCCTGCTGGGCAGAAAAGAAAATAAAATGGCTTTTCCTCTGGGCACCTCCACTATTCTGGACAGGAATATGCCCTGCCCCTTACCAAAGCCCCTAAAGAAAAGAGTGACACAAGAGGATGATGATCTGAGGCTACCACGGGTGATCCTTCCTCACAGATATGATCCTGAGGTATGCTGAAGTCCCCAGGTGGCATATAGGGGTCCCCTGCAATCCTGTTCATTCCCTACCCATCTCTTCTTTCTCCTTGAGGTGACAAGTAGGAGAGAGGGTCGGAAGCAGTGTGGAATGAGGTGTCTCTGACCTTCACCACTCCCTCACCTCCTCAAAACTGCAAACAATCCCACCTCCAACCTGAAATACTTCACATAGTTCTGTCACACACAGATGACATTCTCTGCATCTCACTGGGACACCAGAGGCAGCCACACTGCAAGCCTGACTTATGTCCACAGCCATCTGAGGAGAAGCAGCATTAGCTGCCTCCTGAGAAAGGTGGGACAGGGTATGGGGAGTGGAGGGAAACATTGCTTTCAGCCCTTCAGAAGAGTCCTCTCCCCAGCTATCAAGTCTCCTGGGCCTGATTAGCCCAGGCTGAGGGTCTTCTCCTGTCCTCAACCCACCCCTCCTGCTCTCACCCATAGAAAGGAGCACTGGTAGCCACAGTGAGAAAGGACAAGTTCTCATCTTAGGGTTCAAGCAATGTAGGACCTCATGGAGTCTATGGAACTTTACATGAAGACTCAGCTCCTGCCAGCAAAGGCTTTATAGCCTTTATGGGTTTGTGTTGTTCTTCCTAGAGTTTTCTAGTGCCTCAGATCCACATCCACAGCCAGGCAGACTGACAAGACAGCTCAGCTTTCCTGATTCTACCACTACTCACCCATCCGTTGTGACTCGCTCCAGAAAACAGAGGAGAGGATCCCCAAAGCTTTCTAAATTTCCATGCTTCTCTTTCTTTGCTTAAACAGAGAACATGGTTTCACACTCATGGTGTCTGCTCACAATACATAAATTCTTTGTGGCAGAGCCATTTTAGGGACTTCTCCTAAACCACCCCTGTGCCACCTTGCTCGCCCGAAAACAAAGGCAGGGCCAGGCTGTTTGCCCTGGGTCAAACCTCCTTGGTTCAGTACCAGGAACCAGGGAGCAGAAGAGTCCCTGGGCATGACTTGAATCTGGCAGAAGGAGGCAGGAGCAGATAGGGAAGGGGCTGCAGACTCTCCAGCCTCCTCCATAGAAATTGTCTTTGATGGGACTCTCTTGAAGCAAAACTACCAGACATCTCCTACACCCTAAGTGTCTCCAGGTCCATGAAGCAAAACTACCAGACATCTCCCACACCCCAGGTGTCTCCAGGTCCATGCATCCTGAGGTGCCAGTAAGGCTGGGTTGTAAGGACTCCAGCGACAGCACTGATGTTGAGAGTATTTTCAAAAGCAGAAGTGTGATGAGGAAGAAGAGACATAAAAACACCTCAAAAAACGGCCTTGCCCAGTGACAAGAGGGTCCAGCTCTGACCCTTTCAAAGAAGAATGAGGTGTCCTGAGAGCCAGTGGTGTGTTGGGATTAGTGTAGAATCAGGAGGTTTCTTCTGGAACAAGGGCCTTGTGCTCGAGGCAGCAAACAGATAGGTCTTTATCCTGCAGCACAAGCAGAGTTGTTCTTTTCTTTCAAACACACGTAATCATTTGTAAGATCTCTGCCTCAGACCTATCTTTTTGATAAAACTAATCACGGGCTTAAATTACAGATAAATACCCGATATTAAAAGAACAGTTTGAAAAGGAGGAAAAGGGTAGTTTAATGGTGCTCATTTTCTCTGCTTTTCTATAGCACACATCTTGGGCTATTTAACTGTAGAGCTCATGAAGCTTCATTCTGACAACCCTCCTTTCTTTCTAACGTGGCTTCCACAAATGTTTCCCCTGGTTTCTTCCCCTGCGCCGCTGCTGGGAGCTGTATTATTGCAGCAGCCGCCGCATCTCCAGCTGAGCCTGCAAGCAGGCACGCAAAGAGATGGATGAACACACACAAAGAAACAAACCTAGTGCTTAAAAAGCTGGACCCAAAAGCATCTGACATGGGGAATGAGGGACACCTGGGTGCCTGTGAGGGATATGGACTATAATAGCTCAATAAAGAAGGGTAGCTGAAAAAAAAGAAACCCAAACAACCATTAATCAAAGCTCTGCGTGGCTTGAGAGCCAGAATGAAGACAGAAATCCTTGCCCAGGGAAAGGGTTGAGGCACCATCCCTGGAGGTATTTTAGAAAACAAAGCTCAGAGATATAGTCTATAGAATAGTTTGTGTTGGAAGGAACCTTAAAGATCATCTAGTTCCAACCCCACCTGCCACAGGCAGGGACACCTCCCACTAGACCAGGATGCTCAATGCCTCTTCCAGCCTGGACTTAAACACCTCCAGGGACTGAGGGGGCATCCACAACCTCTCTGGGCAACCTGTTCCAGTGTCTCACCACCCTCACAGGAAAGAACTTCTTTCTTCTCTCCAGCCTGAATCTTCCCTCTTCCAATTTGCATCCATTATTCCTAGACCTTCCATGACATATCCTGATCGTTCTTGTCATAGTTTGGTTGATGGTTGGACCTGATGATCTGAAAGGTCCTTTCCCACCTGGGAAATTCTATGATTCTCCCTGTGCCAGCAGAACTCTCCTGTCCAGGCTGCTGACAGTCCTCACATTGCTGGGGACAGAGGAGAACAGAGGGCTGCTGTTGGGCTGGCAGGAACCATCCAGCTCTAGGGGCTCTCAAGCGCTGCAGAATCCAAGGCTGACGCCGGCTTCCTCTGCTCTGCTCGGAACAATGGCTTTGATCAACAGAAGATTGCTGAGTTAATTGTAATGATATTCTAATAAAGCTGGGGAGATTAATTACAGCTCTTTATCAGAGCTGGCCCACTGCCAAGGGTTCGCAAAATTGTTTTCCTCTGTTTCTTGTCATTTGAATTTAGGAGAAGAAAGGAGGAAGTTGGGTGCCTTTTTCTTTTTTTTTCTCCTCCAGCCATCAGGAGGGTGGCCTCGTGCCCTGCTCACGCTCACAGCCCGGCGTGCTGGCGGGGGAAGGAGGGGAGTGGGGAGGTTGCAGGCACAGAACACAAATGGAGAGCGACAGAGCTAACCAATTAGATGTGATGTGGCACAATTACGCTCCCAGTCAATAAGTGACTCGGTGGAGAGAAGCTCAAAGGAAAGAGGTGACTGCATAGAGACCACAGACATCACCCCGTGGAGGGTAAACCTGGGGCACCTTACTCCTTTCCAAGCTGGGGGGGATGGACAGGCTGTTTGGGTAGAGGGCTCAAAGCAGTGGCACAGACATCACGCAGGGTGAGGGCAGCTCCCACTTCACAGAATCACAGAATCACAGAATGACCCGGGTTGGAAGGGACCTCAAGGATCATGTAGCTCCAACCCCCCTGCCTAGCAGGGCCACCAAACAAACACATTTACTAGATCAGGTTGCCCAGGGCCCCGTCCAACCTGGCCTTGAACACCTCCAAGGACGGGGCATCCACAACCTCCCTCGGCAGCCTGTTCCAGGACCTAACCACTCTCCTAGTAAAGAACTTCCCCCTAACATCCAACCTAAATCTTCCCTCCTTCATTTCCATTTCCAGAGAAGCTTTGTGGCAGCCTTCATTCTCATCTTGACCACACACGTCCAGAGCGCAGCCAGAGCTCTGCTAAGTGGCTCTGGGAAACACAAGACTCAAACGTTACTATTTCACTTGACAAATAGCTGTTCCTTCCAGGGAAGATTTAGCAGAAGCCAGGCAGATGAGAGAGAACTGTGAAGGAATGGTCTGGGCTGGAAGGTTGCAGATTGATCTGCTGCTCTTGTACGCAGCAGAGAAAAGAGAAGAGGTCCTTCCTGCAGCNAATCACAGAATGACCCGGGTTGGAAGGGACCTCAAGGATCATGTAGCTCCAACCCCCCTGCCTAGCAGGGCCACCAAACAAACACATTTACTAGATCAGGTTGCCCAGGGCCCCGTCCAACCTGGCCTTGAACACCTCCAAGGATGGGGCATCCACAACCTCCCTCGGCAGCCTGTTCCAGGACCTAACCACTCTCCTAGTAAAGAACTTCCCCCTAACATCCAACCTAAATCTTCCCTCCTTCATTTCCATTTCCAGAGAAGCTTTGTGGCAGCCTTCATTCTCATCTTGACCACACACGTCCAGAGCGCAGCCAGAGCTCTGCTAAGTGGCTCTGGGAAACACAAGACTCAAACGTTACTATTTCACTTGACAAATAGCTGTTCCTTCCAGGGAAGATTTAGCAGAAGCCAGGCAGATGAGAGAGAACTGTGAAGGAATGGTCTGGGCTGGAAGGTTGCAGATTGATCTGCTGCTCTTGTACGCAGCAGAGAAAAGAGAAGAGGTCCTTCCTGCAGCAGGCAAGCAACCAGAGAAGAGGCTGCAAGTCACCACAGGAAAGTACACGTGATCCTCACACAGAGCAAAGCTGAGGATTACAGTAATACCACTCACTTTTAAGCAGGCTGCAGAGAAGTAGTGGGAAGGCTCCTACCAACAGGTCAGGGCTTGCCACTCCGAGGAGGAAAAATACCTCCATCTAAGCCTTGGCCTTTAGCTCTCTGAGGAGCATTCACAGGACACAGAGATGTATCAGCTGTATATCAGTGAGGGTGGTGAAACACTGGAACAGGTTGCCCAGGGAGGTTGTGGATGCCCCATCTCTGGAGGTGTTCAAGACTAGGCTGGACAGGGCACTGGGCAGCCTGGTCTAGTGGGAGGTGTCCCTGCCTATGGCAGGGGGGTTGGAACTCGATGATCTTTAAGGTCCCTTCCAACCTAAACTATTCTATGATTCTATGATTTTCCAGAATGGTTCTAGGAAGCTACAAAGGCTGCTGCTCATGAACCATGAAGGCTAGATTAGAATTTTAAATATTATTCCTGACAAAAAGAACCTAAATTAGGATTAATGTGTCCTTATGCAGGATTAGCTCCATGGAGCCAGCACACAGCATGGTCCTGAGCCCTTTCCTTACCAAGCACAAGCCATAACACCCACCTCCTGCTGCTGAAACACAGGCAGGCTGGTGGCTACTGAACCATCCACTGCCTGCCAGCTCTGTCCAGGGCATCATTGAAAAGGAGAGGGCTGGCACAGCAAGCGTCAATGCATTCATCCAGGCTGAAAATTTGGATAAAAGCAATCAAGGGGCACCAACCTTCACATGCACATGGCCACTAGGAATATCCAGCTGCATCTAAGCACTTCTTGACTGCTGAAGGACCAGTCCATGACAGCAACATCCACCCTGTGCTGAACCAGAGGACTCCCAGCAAGGCTGGGACAGGGGCTGATCCCACCCCAGCCTGTTGAGGCTGACACCTCAACAACCATCTAGGTGATTTTTAGGGTTTGCCATGACCCATAAAACTACCTCACATCTGAAATATTTGTCCCAGCTGAGAGGAAAAACCACTGATCCAAATACTTGCCTCCTGGAATGTGACAGAAACAATTATTCATTTAGACTTTTGTAACAACTATTGAGTTTGGCAAAGTGTTGCTCCAGGGGTAAGGCAACAGGGAAAAAAATTTCAAAACATTTAAAAGCCCTCTGGTTTTTTTTTTTTCTGTCAAGGAAACACCAGTTTTCCTGTTTCAGACCAAATACATTAAATCCAAGTTTATCTTAAATATAAAGAAACCCACAAATATTTCAGAGAACAATTACCAGCTGGTGAGCAGCATGTTGCAGAATTGTATTCATTACCTATCAGCTCAAGAAAATCAGCCCTTTTTTATCGATTCTTTGTGATCAAAGTATTTTAGCACCTTAAAACAAAAATTAAGAATAAAATCTCATTTCTGGCTGCCCTGAGACCTTATCCCTGCCCTGTGATGGATCATGGAAGGCTCAGAACCTTGCCCCTGCCCCATGATGGGTCAAGGAAGGCTCAGAACTTTATTCATGCCCTGTGATGGGTTGGGGAAGGCTCAAGGCCACTGGCACCAGTGTGGCACAGCCAGGAGTTGGGCATGTACCCGGTGGCACCCCCTCCTCTGACAAACACTACCCAAGATTCCCCATAAATAAAATCATTGGCATCAAACCTTATGTTCATTTCACAGGCGGCTGCTCTGCTGACAGGTCTCACACGCTGTTACCGTGTCTTGTCAGCTTTATACTCTCAGGCCAATGCCAGCTCACCAGCTCCAATGTATATACATAAAAATAAATGGCTCAGAAACCCCAATAAAGTGACAGATAACATAATGGGACCTGGCTTCACAAAATAAGCTTGTTTATGGAAACTCGGTGCCTCCAAATTTGATTTATGTCGTGTGGGGCGGTCTCTTGGAAAGGGTTTGGGGAGGAGAGCT
This sequence comes from Turnix velox, assembly GCA_013400935.1. NCBI lineage: Eukaryota > Metazoa > Chordata > Aves > Charadriiformes > Turnicidae > Turnix > Turnix velox. The sequence goes on from VZTY01001926.1 coordinate 17,259, forward strand.
TCCTTCTCCTTACTTCCCACATGTGATGGCTGCTGGTTAAGAGGTATTTTTAGGGCTCCTGCCCCAAGACCAGCAGCATCAGTGTCAGGAAGAGAGTGCTGAGCTTCCTGCAGGATTTGGTTGATGTGACTTCCCTCCATCTCCTGCAGTAGCTCAGCATTGTCACCAGCAGCTGCCCCAGCCAGCTCCTATACCTGCTCCCCTGCTGCAGAAAAGGTTTCCTCATCCTCTATTAATCTCCTTCCACACAACCACCCACTCCTGGAACTTTCTGGGCTATGCTTACTACCTGGAGGTAGCTGCAAAGAAAAAGCTCAGTTCTTCAGCAGCCAACAGAGCCTATGAAGTAGAACCAGATAGCACCTAAAGGAGACCATGAGAGCTTCACACAAGAGAGCTCCTCATGGCTAGAACAGGTTCTCCTTGTGGTGCCTTAGCTCAGGGCTGCAGATGGTCCTTACTCAATCTCTTATTAGAAGAGCTTCCTTGCAAACAAGGATAATCCTTCATTTGATGTTTGCTCCCTTGGATATCACTGTTCACAGCAAGCACTGCAATTTGTATTTATTCTTGCCAAGACATGTTTATTCTTGAGCCGCTTTGATTGTTACAGCGGAGGCTGGGATGGCTTTTTTCTGTCAAAGTGCCTGTTTCCAGGGGGCTAATAATGAGATACTGTCAATCTGGAGGCACAAGGGAAGGGGAAAAAAAATAAATCCAAACTAACCCATCCTCTCACAGAAAGCCATCAGATCCCATGCTTTGTACTGCTCAGTCTTTGATGTATAGCTGGAAGATCCATACCTCCATCCTCAAGCAGATGTGCCAACAGGACACCACCCTTAATGCCTGTCCTGCAGAGGCTCTTGGGGAAATGCCATGGACACACAGATTCAAACAGATTTGTGGCTTGCTGGCACAAGATCCATGAGCCCAGCAGAGCACATCCAGTGGAGATGGATGCACTAGGGTTCCTGCCCTTACTAAGCGCTTCAGAGCAGCCCACAAGTGTAGAGAGTTCAGGCTGCACATGGTGGGCTGTGGCTGGTTGTTGCAGTTCCCTACACCATGACTGATGCACTCAGCAGCTCCTGACCTGAGCCCAGGAGCAAATCCCTGGATAACTGTTGCCAAGCACAGACCACCCCAAGAGAAGAAGAATTACCCCTGCAAGACACAAGATCACAGCACAGACTTAGAATCATAGAATAGTTTGGGTTGGAAGGGACCTTAAAGATCATTGAGTTCCAACCCCCCTGCCATAGGCAGGGACACCTCCCACTAGACCAGGCTGCCCAGTGCCCTGTCCAGCCTAGCCTTGAACACCTCCAGAGAGGGGGCATCCACAACCTCCCTGGGCAACCTGTTCCAGTGTTTCACCACCCTCACTGTAAAGAATTTCTTCCTTATGTCTAGTCTAAATCTATCCCCCTCTAATTTATAACCATTGTTTCTAGTCCTCCCATCCGATATCATGTTAAAAATTCCTCCCCCTAAGGGGGGGGGGACTTGCTGTGACAGAGCAGACTCAGATGGCAGCCACACAGCTCCCTGTCTCTTGTTCCCATCACCAGGCCCTCACTCCATTCAGATTTTAATCAGACCTTACATTATGCTGCCATTTGTCTGGGGCTTAATACTAAGGAGGGCTGTGGGGGAGGTTTCCCCTCAAATTAAATAATTAAGATGTTTTTCTAAGGCTAAATAATTTTAATTCCCCTCCCCCCAGCAGACCAGCGGCAATAAATATTTAATACTTTCTTTGCTTCACTTCATCCAGTGTGTTGCCATTTTAGAAATAATTTTATTGTGCAAATTTTTCTTCTTTTAATTACAGTCACACAGCATCAAGCCACTTCAATAAATAATCAAAGACAGGGGAGAGAAGGAGTAGCTGTGATGCTCCAGGAGATACATGCTGTACTGTAGGCACAGGAATGTGCACCTGACCCCCACCTTAACACTCCTCCCAGCTCCTTTGGGATGACCAAAATAACACCTCAGAATGGTGAGGGGAGGCTGCCAGCTCCACAACAAAAGTCGATCCTCTCCATACCCTCTCTGGCAGGACCCAGCATCAAATGCCAGGGGATGAGTGTAAAAACCAGCCGGGCATGCACTAATACTGCCCCAGGATACTCCTCCAGCCTCTGGCAATATGCAGCTGAAGGATTTCCTGACTCAGGCATCCTAGCTCTCCTTAAAAAGCCTTCAATGGATTAATTTAATTTTTTTTTCCTCCCAGGAATCTCTCTAATTACAAGGATAGTTTGAGTGCTTCTTAACTGTTCTCTGTCCAAACCAGCCACTGATGTCCAGCATTGGCCTTCATGCTGGCAACTATCAATGGGCTGGTGATGCTGGGTCCAGTGAAAGGGGACAACGAAGAAGCAGATGTCTAAAATTACCCTCCTCCTCCCTGCTAATGGAAGCTGAAAAGCCAGGAACCCCAGCCCTTCACTGGATGGCCAGAGGCCAGGTCCTTCAACTCCCAGAGCAGTCCCTAAAGCCACCAGGCTCATGACCCCATCAGCCTGGCAAGGAGAGGGTTACCACCTCCAGCATCTACCACTGAAGAGAGCCTGGTGCATGATATTAGCAAAAATGAATAGAAATTCTACATGAAGCTAATAAGATCTGAGGGGAGCTCCTTAGACAAGTTGATTTCCAAATTGGACTGACTTTAACCTCACATAAATAAAAATGAACGCTTATAAAATATGGTGGAAAAATCCATAAGGACAGATGAAGGCACTGATGCGTTTTTATCTCCCTCCTGCACTTACAGTCCAGAGCAGGGCTCCATGTGCTCCTCAGGATCACCTTGAACTTGTCTGTGGTCTGGATCTGCCCAGGCAGGTAGTGACTGGGGCTGGACTCAGCGAGCAATAGCAAATGCTGCCCTGGGGCATCCCTCAGACATCAGCAAACTCAGGGCCAGGGAAGTTCCCTTGGACTGGATGCCATCAGTCCTTCATTTCAGGCAGAAAAGAGCAGGCATCAATCAGAAAAGGGCAGGGGCTCTGCCCAAGCTGTACAAACCCAGTACAAAGCAAATCCCCATCTCTGTTTGACAGACAAAGTTCCTCTTCAGTACCCTGATACCTTTTTTCACTGACCCTGGAGGAATGCAACATCCCTTGCCACAAATTCAGCTTGAATTCACTGCTGCTTCCCTAAAGCATGGCAGCAGGACAGATCCACATCACACGTGGAGGATCTCAGAAGTTTATGTCTCTCTGGGCAATCACTGCTAAAAATGGCACTGCCATAAAAGTCTTTGACCTAAGCAAAGAGGAAGAACCAGAATAAAAAAAAGAGTTGCTGCCTGACAGACAGGTGGTTGGTTGCACCTAAACTACTGTCACAAGCATGGGACATGTTGGCAAAGGAGAAGTGAAGAGCAGGAAGATGTTTCCTTCAAGGTGCATCTTGGAGCTCGTCTTCAAAGCAAGATGCACTGGGGCAGAAAACAGAAAGCTGTGGGCTGGCAGAGGCTGTCACCAGAGGCTGAGTGACAATGAAAAATCACCTGTGGAGAGGACTATGAGGTTAACAGGAGAGAAAGCTGTGAAAGGGCTGGAGAGCAGAGACAGGTAACTGCTATTTGCCAGCAGGAACCAGCAAAAGCAAGTAAAGCATGGGTGACACAAGCAAAATGACAGACGAGGAAAACAATCTTTGCAGCAGAGCTCTGAACAGGCAGGAGTGGGAGAAGATTGCATTTGTCAAGGCCAGGGGAAAGGATGTTGCAGGAACTGAGCCGTGAGATGATGACACTCCAGATGAGAGTTTCAGCTGTACCTTAGCAACCTGACATGAGGGGATGAGACAGGCCAAGCAGAGCCATCTGACCTGCAGGCATCACTGAGCTGGCCCCTGGATTAGGGTCACCTTCAGCTCCTCACATGGGGCTTGCACACAGATGCCAGGATCTGGGTCCAGGAGATGATGGCTACTGAAGAAGAGCTCTGGGGAGCTGTTTCTGAACCCAGTTGTCTGCCTGCATGCTGAAGAAAATCTTCAGACAGACAAGAAAAACAAAGAGGTAGAGAGAAAACCAGGAAGGATAATTTGGGTTGCCAAGAGAGAACAAGTCTTCCAGAGGTCCTCAGGATGAGGGAGCAGGAGGCAGGGAGCCTTCTGCTGGTGTGGAATGGTTACCAGGGACAGCTTATCAACATCAGAGAAAGCAGGGCATGGGGCCAGTCTTGTGCTGGAACCAGGAGAACAGAGATGGTCAACAGCCATCAACAGCATGTTTGAAAAGCTACAGGACTGAGGGTGAAAAGGGAGGGGGAGAGACCTGATGGACTTTAAGGTAGAAGAGGACATCAAAGAGAAAAGAAGTAGGGAATTAAAGGGTTCACTGCCCTCCCCAGCAAGCTCAGTCAAGCCTCCCAGGAGAGGGCACTCTCCATCACCTTTGGTAAGTCATGGGAACAGGAGAAGAGCCTGAGGACTTCAGCCTTCAAAAAGGGCAAGGAGAAGGACCCGGGTACCTATAGACTGGCCAGCCTCACATCCATCCCTGGAAAGGTGATGGAGCAACTTATTCTTGGTGCTCCATCCAGGTCTCTAGGCACATCTAGAATAAGCAGATCATTAGTGGCAGTCAAAGTAGATTTGCCAAGGGGAAGTCATGCTTGACCAACCTGATAACCTTTTACTAAGNTTGCTTCATGGGGAAGTCACTGCCCTCCCCAGCAAGCTCAGTCAAGCCTCCCAGGAGAGGGCACTCTCCATCATCTGGGAACAGGAGAGCAGCCTGAGGACTTCAGCCTTCAAAAAGGGCAAGGAGAAGGACCCGGGTACCTATAGACTGGCCAGCCTCACCTCCATCCTTGGGAAGGTGATGGAGCAACTTATTCTTGGTGCTGTCTCTAGGCACATCTAGAATAAGCAGATCATTAGTGGCAGTCAAACTAGATTTGCCAAGGGGAAGTCATGGTTGACCAACCTGATAACCTTTTACTAAGACATAACCAAGTGGGTAGATGATGGTAAAGCAGTGGATGTGGTCTATCTTGATTTCAGTAAAGCATTTGATACTGTCTCCCACAGGATCCACACAGCTAAGCTGAGGAAATATGGGCTGGATGATCAAGTAGTGAGGTGGACTGTCAACTGGCTGAAGGAAAGAAGCCAGAGAGTTGTGGTCAATGGGACAGAGTCTAGCTGGAGGCCTGTGTCTAGTGGAATCTCCCAAGGATCAGTGCTGGGACAGTAATGTTCAATATATTATTCAATGACTTAGATGAGGGACCAGAGTGTCACTGTCAGCACATTTGTTGATGACACAGACTGGGAGCAGTGGCTGACACACCAGAAGGCTGTGCTGCCATCCAGCCAGACCTGGACAGGCTGGAGAGTTGGGTGGGGAGAAATGCAGTAAAATCTAACAAGGGCAAGTGTAGACTCTTGCTCCTGTGCAAGAACAACACCATGTGTCAGTGTAAGTTGGGGACTGAGCTGTTTGTGTTAGAAAGCAGTGTAGGGGAAAGGGACCTGGGAGTCCTGGTGGACAGCAGGATGAGCATGAGCCAGCAATGTGCCCTTGTGGCCAAGAAGACCAATAGCATCCTGGGTTGGTCAGTAGGTCGAGAGAGGTTCTCCTCCTCCTCTACTCTGTACTGGTGAGACCAAATCTAGAATATTACATCCAGTTCTGGGACCCTCAGTTCAAGGACAGGGAACTACTTAGGAGAGTCCAGCACAGAGCCACAAAGATGATGTAGGGATTGGAGCATCTCCTTTATGAGGAAAGGGAATGTCTCTGCTTCCAGGTCTCCCTGCCACAGCTTAAACACATTTTTGAGACACACACTGTGACAGACACCAACCCTAAGAACCAGCCTCCAAAACAAGCTCATCCCACGGGAAACCTGCCAGCCCCCTTCCGAGCCACCTCCTGGCAGCTTGGAGAGCCCTGGGCAAATAACAGTTGAGGCATTTCTGAAATAATACTGTGCATAACTTAGGATTCATTAAAACAGCAAAGTTTTTTTGACCCAATTCAGGAGTGATAAAACAAACAAACAAACAAACAACAACAAACCCAGTCCACGTACTAAATTCTCCATGGATATTATGGCACTGAAATTCTAGCTCAGGACAACTTTCTAGGAGAGAAGAATTTCCTCTGTGTCCTTCCTCTGCACTCACTGCTCATTATTCTCAGCCCAGAAATTTATCCTACCATTTTCAGAAGGTGCTTTGAGTTGTTTTCAGCTCAAAATGCTCTGTGCAGTGAACCTGGGTTGGACTCAATGAGCAGGGAGTAAGAGGCAGCTGCAAATGAGAACAAAAACCCCAGGCAGCAAATGTGCACCATAAGGACAGTTCCAGCCTGGAAGGGCTCACCACCCTAAGTCCAGACCCTGCAAACATTTCCTGAGTTTTACTGGTCAAGTTCCATTGAGTCTGACAGTGTAGCAAACTAAGCCCAGGCTTAGTTTGTGTGGGATCAGGGCCCCAGTGTGTGCTGTGCACAGGCAGGCAGCAGTGCTGTAGGATACAGCTTCCACTCACCTTGCCACAGATCAAACATAAAAACTCACAAGCAGGTTCTTCTCTGCAAACAGTGTCATGGCTATTCCAGAAACAAAGGACAGTGACAAGGAAAGAAGCCTCCCTCCGGGGGAAATAAGACTGTTCAGGCTTTGTCACTACCCAGGCACTGGGAGCCAGCACAGTGGTGGCACAGGGCAGTTGGCTCTGCCCATAGCACAACTCAGGGCTTGGAGGAGTTCCCACTTCTCTTGCAGGACAGAGCTCACAGGGGCTTTACAGCACACACAGGAAGGGACAGACACACAGACATCCAGGGCAGATGGGGACAAAAGCAAAGGAAATTGTTCATAAAAGGGATGGATTCATCTTTCCCCTCTTCGTCCTAAAATGCAGAGTTCATTTCAATCCAGAGAAAGATTGGTCAAATTTGAAAATCAATTTCAATTTTAAAAAAATTTAAAATTTCAAACCTAGAATCATTGAATAGTTTGGGTTGGATGGGACCTTAAAGATCACCAAAGTTCCAACTCCCCTGCATAAGGAC
>VZTY01001926.1:24810-52797 GCA_013400935.1 Turnix velox
ACCCAGACTGTATTTGTGCTTTGGATTGCTTCGACTCAGATGCAGGACCTTGCACTTGGCCTTTGTTTGTTTTTTTTTTTCCTGGACCTCTCTGAAAGAGAGCACTTTTTGGTTCACAAACAAGCCTGCAATCACAAACAAGAAGCAAAACTAAGTGACCCCAAGCAAATTAAACGGATGTTTATGGTTAGCTTCATCCTCTGGATGTGTATGGGGGGACAGGGATCGTTGTCTGTCTCCTAGAGGCATTTTTTAACTGTGCTACTTCAGACACCACATTGAAAAACTGAATTATTCAGAAAGCTCTAACTGCAGCTCTTAGTCACCCTTCCCTTTCACTGCATCATCCTGGGCAGGAAACTGCTGTTTTCCTACCACTATCCCAAGAAATACCTGCACCCTGACACCATCATGCACCTATTCCCAAGAGCATGGCACCATAGGGGGAAAGAGGGTTTTTACAGATGAGTGCACACAAGTCCATACACATGAGTATAAACTTTGCAGGATGGGAGGAAGAAGAAGAAATAATGAATCCCTTGGCACTCACTCAGTCCAAACAAAGACTGAAGTGGGAGTCAGATTTGCATCAGTTTGATTGAAGATGTAATTTGCTGCTGAATAAATGTGGTTGTATCCAAATAAAACCTTTAGTCCCTCAGACATTATAACTCTTTCCTTCCTTCCCTCAGGGTTTGCCAACCTTGAAGGCTGACCAAGTATGATGTATCGAGCTATTGGAGCGGGTCCAGAGGAGGGCCATGAAGATGGTCAAAGGGCTGGAGCAACTGCCCTATGAAGACAGGCTGAAGGAGTTGGGGGTGTTCAGTCTGGAGAAGAGAAGGCTCAGGGGGGACCTTATAGTAACTTACCAGTACCTGAGGGGGTCCTACAGAAAGGCAGGGGAAGGACTTTTTAATATGTTATCAGATGGATGTAATATGTTTTTAATATGTTATCGGATGGAAACAATGGATGTAAATTGGAAGGGGGTAGATTTAGACTTGACATAAGAAAGAAATTCCTTACAGTGAGGGTGGTGAAGCACTGGAACAGGTTGCCCAGAGAGGTTGTGGATGCCCCATCTCTGGAGGTGTTCAAGACCAGGCTGGACAAGGCACTGAGCAGCCTGATCTAGTGGGAGGTGTCCCTGCCTATGGCAGGGGGGTTGGAACTCGATGATCTTTAAGGTCCTTTCCAACCCAAACTATTCTATTCTATTATTACAAGAAGGAATGGACTTAAATAAGAGAAGGGCAGTTTTAGAACAGATGTAAGGAGACAGTTTCTGTAAGGTTTAAAAAAAGCTCTGAGAAAAGGTGCTGTCACTAGGAATGATTACAGTCAACCCAGCCCCACATCCCACACAGCTTCACCTCAGGATTATGGCACCCTTCATACAAAAGCTGTACCCTACATATTACAGGGATGGGGCTCTATTTTCCCTGCAGACTGCTGCTCGGAGCACTTTATGTCCACCAGAGTTACCCAAAATCCATCCCACAAGTTTCCATCAAGGCAGGCAGATCTTCTGATGCCATCATTTCACCATGCTCACCCATAGTATGGTCCAAGCTGTCATATCCTCATGACACAGAGAAGATATGCAGATTTTGGCAAGCTTCTACCACTAGGATGAACCTCTGATAGAAATATGGGCCTAAATTAAGGGTTGTTAAAACTGGGAAGTATTTTCCAAGCTTTTCAGAATTTAGTGCCTCAGACCTGCTGTCTCTCCCCTTGGGATTCAGACCTCACTGGGACATCACAAGAACCACCCAGCTGGAACTGGTACTTCAATGCCTCCCTCCCTCCCTCAAGCTATCTCTGACTTGAGACATTAGACAGACATTATAACTCTTTCCTTCCTTCCCTCAGGGTTTGCCAACCTTTAAGGCTGACCAAGGATGATGTATTGAGCTCATCAGAGATCTGCTGAGCTTCTTCACTCCTTCTCTTCAGAAAATATCTCTCCTTACAAAACCATATTAATGAGATCCCTCAGATCTCTGCTGATTTCTCTGGCCACACAGGAATTAGAGAAGCAAGAATCCCATCAGCCTCCTGGGCAGGTAGCAAAGGGCAATCAGGGCCTCTAGAGAACAGATTTACTGGGCAGCAAAAGGATACATCCCTTCCTAACTAGCCCCATCCCAAGGCACACCATGGTACTTCCCCTCAGCCTGCCCTCAGCTCCACCCAGCTGTCAGGTGGCATGGCACTGAGAAGACACAAACCAGAGTGAGAGGAAGGAGAATAACAGCCACAAAGACAAAAAACTGTGCACTATAGCCAGAGAGATAGTCACTCACACATTACTGAGCAGCTCTTTGGTTTGCTTTTTGTCTGAAGCCCCAGGGACTCACAGCCATGCTATAAACATGCAGCAGAGACATGAGTTCTGCCCTTGCACAAGCTTCACTGCTCCAGCTGCAGCTTCTGCAGTGCAGAGGATCCCTGGGAAGAGGATGGATTTATGTGAGGGAAATCCATCACAAGACATTGAAAGCCTTTCACTCAGGCCAATTTGTTGTAGGAGTTATAAACTGAGGCCCTGGGAAGCCAATTGTCAGGCCAAAAGCACTACAGATGAGCAAGGTGGAGAGGGCTGCCCTGCAGGAGGGATGAGAGCCATCTAATTAACATTTATTGGGCTGCTGCTGGGCATGGGGGAGAGAAGGGGAAAGGTAGGCAGTTTTCTTCCTGCCTTCTGTTAGCAACTTGGAGCCATTGCTCAGAAGCAAGGACCATGGTGCAGGCAATGCCAAGGCCAGAAGAAGGGAAAGAGGGAGAGATTGATTATCCCATAAATCAATTGCTGGGCACTGATTACAAAATAAACCACTATGGCAAAGGTCAAGTGCTTTATTATATCACCCATCCCAGGAGATTTATTTACTAGGTGGGCCATCAGTCCTTCATGCCATCTATTAGGAGGGAGCTGCAGCTCTCTCTTCCCAGCTTCAGGAACAGCTTCTGCCTACTCAAACAGCCAGGTAGCAGCACAAGGCTTTGAGAAAAGATGCAGCAGCCAGGACAGGGCAGGTCCAGACATCAACCCTGTAGGGCCTACGTACTCACATGTACAACACTGCCATTGACAAGTGTGGAGTACAAGAGTAGGCACCAAGTCTTCATTCACCATCAAGCTGCTTGGAATGGTTATGGGTTGGAAGGGAATTTAAAGATCATCTAGATCTTGCTTCCCTTCCAGGGACAGAGACACCTCCCACCAGCCCAGATTGTTCCAAGTCCCATTCAGCTTCACCTTGAACCACTCCAGGGATGAGGCATCCACAATTTCTCTGGGTAACCTGGGCCAGGGGCTCACTCCCCTCACAACAATGAATTTCATCCTCAGATCTCACCTAAATCTCTCCTCTTTCAATTTAAAACCATTATCCATCATCCTATCACCACACTATACCATAAAGAGACCCTCACCATCTCTCCTGTGGGCCCCTGAAGGGTGCTGGAGGGCCCCTGTAAGATGTCCCTCACTTCTCCATGGTGAGTGAGACCAGAGGAGCATGGTCTCCTCTGTAAAGAGCTCTCAGGCCTGACTGGGGTGCACCACTCAGACCCCCATGGTGAGCTGGCTTTTGGGCACATTTGCCACTTCTTTCTGGGCTCCAGGAAAGACCAAAACCTTCAAGAGAACAAGCAGCTACTCAGCAGGGGAGCAGGGCACCACTCCAAATCAGATGTGTACCTGGCCAAGCTTTCCATGCCTAGCATCTCAGCTCTGTATCCATACAGGGAGCTCAGCTCAGCTATGAGACAGTCTCATAGCACTCAACTGGAATCCAGCCTACAAAACTTTATTTTTTCCCCTCTCCTATTTCTAACTTTAGAGTTTAAACACAGGCAGCAATAAGAGGAATTCCTGGGAGTACAGTTCATCTGTTTCCCATAAGCTGCTTCTCACTGACCATGAAAAGATTTTTCAGTCTGGCTCTCAAAATATAAAAACCCTAAAATGGACATTTTTGAGTCCTTCACATCAACCAAAGGAGAAACAACGTCAGAACTGTAGGATGTGTGTGCATGTACTCAGAGGGTGGCAAAGACGTATCAGAGGGAGGAGAAGTGCCAGTCCATGTGCTGCCTTCTGCCTGCCTCCCACCACTCACCTCATGCCTGGGAGAGGCAAAGGCACCAGTTTGGGTGCTGCTGGGTGGACCACAAGGGGGTCCGACTGCAGATAAGCTAGTCTAGGACTGCTTCCACTTATGGATGTTCCCAGCAACTGGGGGGCTGTTACTCCCACCCTTTACATGGTTGCTGCAGTTGGCAGTTGCCTGTGAGTTTATTTTTCTTTCCAGAAGCACTGAATGTTTCAACTCCTACTTTAGCCCATCTGGCAGCAAGCAGAGGCTCCGCTTCATCGTCCCACAGGCCATGCAGGACATCACCATGTAGCAGGACACTACCATCAAGGGGACAGTTGAGATGCTGAAACACAACACACTCCAACTCTGATATAAATCAGCAGTATCACTAGAAACACTTCAGTGATTTGCCCTGACTAGGGATACAGTCCCCACAAATACCTGCCATATTTTGTAGGGAAACTCATGACCCTGGCAATCAATCACTGCTGTACTTCCTACTGAAGACACCTTCTCAGTACTCTCAACCACCACTGTCTCCAGCTTGAAAACACAAGGCACCCTCATCCCGAAGAGGGGAAGACTCCACTCTAGTTTCTTCGAACTGCAACTGAATGAATCACAATCCTCCAGGAGAATTCGATGTTTCTGCAGAGTCAGAAAAACACAAGGTCTTGCTCTTTAGGCTAGGTGGAGAGTGGCTTGAGTGCAGCTCTGAAGAGAAAGACTTGGGAGTGTCAGTTGATAACAAACTTAACATGAGCCAGCAGTGTGCACTCGCAGCCAAGAAGGCCAACCAAATCCTGGGTTGCATCAAGAGGAGTGTGACCAGCAGGTCAAGAGAGGTGATTTTGCCCCTCTACTCGGCACTGGTGAGACCCCACCTGGAGTATTGTGTCCAGTTCTGGAGTCCTCAACATAAGAAGGACATTGAGCTATTGGAGAGGGTCCAGAGGAGGGCCACGAAGATGATCAAAGGGTTGGAGCAACTTCCTTATGAGAGCAGGCTGAAGGAGTTGGGGTTGTTCATTCTGGAGAAGAGAAGGCTCAGGGGGGACCTCATAGTAACTTATCAGTACCTGAGGGGGTCCTACAGAAAGGCAGGGGTAGGACTTTTTAATATGATATCTGATGGGAGGACTAGAAACAATGGATATAAATTNGCAGCCTGATCTAGTGGGAGGTGTCTAGGGGGTTGGAACTCAATGATCTTCAAGGTCCCTTGCAACCCAACTATTCTATGATTCTATCTTTACCAGTAACAGCGCTGTTCTCAGCAGTTACATTTCTCACTTTGTGGGTGGGCTCCTCAAAATACAGTACTCATCTCCCGAGCTGGCATTGTAACCCACTGTCATCACATTGACCTTTGTGGAGAAGAAGTGATATGTAACCAGCTCCTCTTGCACTCTCCCAGGGAGCCCAGTGGTGACAATATATGATTCCAAACACTGATTGCCTTGTTCCTGGAGGCTTTTGAGAATCCCTTGGAGTCAACAGTATATTACTTTTAGGGCTTGGTACATCTGCTTCTCTCCCATGGGGGTTTTGACCTGCATGAACATCCATCACTCTTATCATTTGGCCTAGCTCTTCATTTCTGATGGCAGTAATGAACTGAGGTGGGCATGAGACAGTTATGGTCCCCAGCCCTCCCTTTGCTCCTCCTGGCACATTTAGAAGTTCACATTTAATATAAAAGAGGGAAGATGGAGAGAAGCCTCACCAGCTGCAGTTTCTGTAAATGTCAGGATAGGAATGAGTTCTTAGCAAGCCTTAAAATACTATGCAAATCTTCAGAACATGACCATGCGTTGCCAGGGCTTTTTACTCCCCTCCATGGTAACTGGAGAGACAAGGATTAAAAAGGGCAGTTGCCACATAACTAGCTGGTCCCTCTGCTTTACTAACCCCTGCTTAAAAGCATTGTCCGGACACATGGGCCAAAGTCTCTGTGAAGAGCTACAGGCAGAGGTGGGTGTTCTCCTAAAGCCAAAGACTTTTGCCTTCTCCCCCTACTTCAGAGTATATTTTGTGTATGTGATGAGGCACATGAGCACAATTCTGGCTGTGTCAAGCAAACAGCCACAGATTTGGCATGGGCCTATATAGCCCAAAGTGAGACTGAGCTCCATGGAGATAGGTTGAGGAGGCAGTGGCAGCAGCACTACATGGTGGCTAGGTGTGCAGCTCTCCCTACCTCTTTCTACAACTGCATGTTTACATTGTTTGTTTTCCTTTGTTTCTATTTTTGTTAATGCATCAGGAAAGCTCCATCACTTTTCTCTCCTGTAACAATGTTGACCTGATTAAAATTTTTATTGGATTTTACAAAATAATTTCATACATACCATTCCCTAGAGCCTTGCAGGGTGGAGGGAAGGTGGAAGGAGAGAGGAAAAAAGAAGAGAGTATATTAATAATGAAGTGGAAAAGGAAAATATTTTATTTTACTCTGAAATTATTTTTCTTGAATGAATAATAGATTAGAAATCACTTGCCTTTTTAATTTTTTTTCCAGACAGAGCTCTTACAAGTGCACCTTGAGCACACAGGCATAAAAAAGTTCACCACTTGAGTATTTTTGTGCCTATTTCAGCAATTGCTTTGCTTTCCTACTGCTGCTCCCAATCCTTTCACCCCCTCTCAGCAGTAAGCACATCATAGCTACAGCCTCAGAATACAAAGAGATGGACCACTGACCCTCCCTGAGCATCCACAGCACCTTCCTCACTCTTCCAGTTCTAATCCTGTTTTAACCTGTTGACTCCAAGGATTTTAATTAATAAAGCCACAGAGACAGCCATAAGCAACAGGCTGTGGGTCCCCACACCACACTCTTGGCTCCCACTTCTCTCTATTCAGCCTTGGTCAGTGACAGCATGATGAGGCTGATGTGCCCCAGGGGAGCTCCTTAAGCAGGTCAGATCTCTAGGAAGCTTGAAGCAAATGAAACACAAATGGCAAAGGAGGGTTGGAAAGTTGTAATTTTCTTGCTTTTTTACTATTTTTCTATTACTTTCCACCTCTGCCAAAGCAAATGCCCTAAGACCAACATTACAGGAATAGAAATCTTTCTGCTGTTTTGTTCCAGTCCCTAGAAAGCACTCAGGTCTTTGCTAGTTTGAGGAGTGTCATGGAGATCATTTAACTACTCAATTCCATCTTCATATATTTAAATTACATTGCAACCCTTTGGCTCAGAGACCTGCTGTTGCCTTCCAGAAGAAGGCAATCAATCCTGCAACAAACGCCCTTGCACCCTAGGTGCTAATGTAATAATAAAAAATAAAAAAGCTTTTCAAGAAGCTAAACATTTGTCCTTTCAGGAGTACCCCCATCACAGCTGGCTTGTCCTGAAATCTAGTTTCTCCAGTAGATGCTTATGAAATAAATATTTCAGTGCTACATAGATACCTCACTGGAACATTCCCCAAGAGGCAACAAGTCTCTGAGCCAAACCTGATGCCAGTGGAGTCTCAGATGACAGCAGTTGAGTGAAATCAAGGTGAAGAATAAAGCACATTACTCTGTGGGCAGCCTCTGTGGCCAGCAGCTCAGATTGCCTGCAAGTTTCTTGCTCTCAAGGTCACATTGCTGGAAGCATTAAGGTTGTCTGGGTAACCCTCAATGTATGTTATGGAATGAGTTTGTGGTGCAAGGAGAAAATTTTTCCAGCATCATGTGCTCTAACAATTGCTGTTTGACATTTCTCTACAGCTGTAGCTTTCTTCCTGTAGCAAGTGCTCAGACAAGTCTGACCTGAGTCAGACAATCTCTGCAACGCTCTACATCCTGCCAGGTCCCCGGGTGGGAGAGCACTGTTCCCCTCTCCATATCTGTTCTGATGTCATGGTGAGCAGTGGCAAAGCATCACCTCATCTCCACATACAGGCAAGCTGCCTCACCTCCAGCACCACAAGGTCACCAGAAGACTCCACAGCCTGCTTCCAGAGCACAATCTCTCCAGCTCCTGCCATCTCTCATCATGGCATTGTCCTAAGGGCATCCATCTCTGGTATTTCAGGCTGTATCCATCGTTCAAGACAACTTAATCTTGACTTTCAATGCTCCTTGTTATTATGTCCCCCAGGTGAGGGCTGAGGTCTGTGCACGCTCTATGCAGACCATCCTGGTCCAGAGACCTGCAGGGTGGAGATGTAGGATTTGCAATGTAGTGAATAGCTAACTGATAAATACTACAAAGTAATGGATACAAACTGGAAGAGGGTCAATTTAGGCTGGATATAAGAAATTCCTTACAGTGAGGGTGGTGAGACAATGGAACAAGTTTCCTCGAGAAGTTGTGGACGCCCCCTACCCAGATAAGGCCAGGCTGGACATGGCACTGAGCAACCTGGTCTACTGGGAGGTGTCCCTGCCTATGGCACTGGGGTTGGAACTAGATGATCTTTAAGGTCCCTTCCAACTGAAGCCATTCTATGATTCTACAGCAAGAAAACTCCAAGCCCTGGATAAAAATGGCTTAGAGCATCAAGCCATGCCTGTGGTCTAAGAAACCTGCAGCCACTATTGCATCGCCCCACACCAGCAGAAAAGATCTGTTTGTTTCTAGTTGATTTTGACTCCAGCTAAAGGCAGCAGTAAAGGGGAGAAGAACACAAAAAGCCTCCCCAGGAGGCTGAGCACAGCAATTCACTGATATGAATTTGAAGCGTGAAATGGCAGCTGCTCCCACAAGTGGGCAGAGCCAGCTCCTGGCTTGGCAAGCATAGGGAGCAGCAGGGCTCCTGCCACCAGGAGGTCAACAGGAAATCATGAACCTTAATTTCTACTCACAGGTTCTAACCAAACCTGAATATTTCTGGAACTTGGAAATTAATCTTTAGAAAAAAATAACTCCTCCCTCCAAGTGCTTGTGATTTTCACTTCCGAGTTTATGAAGGAGTAGGAAGCAAACACAGCCCTTATCTGCTGGGTCACACATACCATAGAGCTCTAAGCATCTCACACATGCCTTGAAGATTCATCTCTTCCCACAGGAGCTCCTAGGAAGCCTCCAGGCTTCAAAGCTCACATCTGCATATCAGCATCCCTTCATCTGTCCAAGGTTCTCAAAGTGCCCACCTCACAACCATGGGCAGGTACCAGTTCATGGGCCAGCAGCTTGACTCCTTTCTTGTCCCTACATCAGACACTCAGATAGATTTTAATGTATCATATTATTTTCCAATCACACATGCCCCCTCTCTGGAGGTGCTTAAGGCCAGGCTGGATGAAGCACTGAGCAACCTGGTCTAGTGGGAGGTGCCCCTGCCCATGGCAGAGGGGTTGGAACTAGATGATCTTTAAGGTCCCTTCCAACCCAAACCATATGATTCTATTATCTTCCTGTGAGCAGGGGCTGGAGCTGTCACAGACATGTTATACCATGGCAAAGGGGAAGGTGTAAATCTGGGAATATTTGAACTGCTCCCAGACCTAGGGGAAGGGATAGCTCAACAGCAGTTTCCATGAATCTGTCATGAGAATCAATCTTTCATGGGCAGGGATTTGGCAGCCAGTGTGTAAGAGGAGCCTGTAGCCTCCACCACAAATGCTGTCACCACAAGTGGCATCTCTTGGCCTTCACCAAAGCAGTGGTGCATCACTGATATCTCCTCAACATACTGGGGAAGCTTGCTCTGTCACCCCTTCACCCTGGATAACAAGGGCTTTAAACACCAGCTTTGTCAACTTAGCACCTTGCCAGAGCTAGGACTCATTTTTAGCATTAAAAAATAATGCATATTTATCAAACCTTGTCAGGCAGCAGGGAGAAGAAAACAGCTGGCAGTGTCCCTCACCCCATCTGACGTGTGCTTGCCATTTTTTGCAGCTTCAACAACTCTCCAGCTCTACTCCTTACAATTAAAATGAAAAAGCCTCACATTCAACCATAGCACCTCACAGCCAAGATGCCAACATGCTTCTACATAAAAGCCTCATTGCAAAAATCCTAAATTTTTTTCAGAGCCTCTGCTTTATTCCCATCCTCCTTTACATCACTGTATTCACATGGTATTCAATTATTTACAAGCATACAGAACACTCCAGCCCAGCTTCTCAACCAGTATTAGTCAGGCAAGTGCCAACTAAATCAATGGAGCCACAAAGACTTCTCTAGAGAAGGATCTATCCTGCTGTCCCCAGAGACTCCTCCTCCCCTCCACAGTACACAGAGAATCATAGAATAGTTTGGGTTGGAAGGGACCTTAAAGACCATCGAGTTCCATCCACCCTGCAATAGGCAGGGACACCTCCCACTAGACCAGGCTGCCCAGTGCCTTGTCCTGCCTAGTCTTGAACACCTCCAGAGGAGGGGCATCCACAACCTCTCTGGGCAACCTGTTCCAGTATTTCACCACCCTCACTGTAAAGAATTTCTTATGTCTAGTCTAAATCTATCCCCTTCCAATTTACATCCATTGTTTCTAGTCCTCCCATCCGATATTATGTTAAAAATTCCTTCCCCTGCCTTCTGTAGGACCCCCTCAGGTACTGATAAGTTACTATGAGGTCCCCTCTGAGCCTTCTCTTCTCCAGGCTGAACAACCCCAACTCCTTCAGCCTGTCCTCAGGTGTATACACCTCCAGGTGTATCAACTGCACCACACAGCTTGGTGTCATCTGCAAATTTGCTGAGGGTGCACTCAATCCCACTGTCCATATCTCCTACGAAGATGTTAAATAGCACTGGTCCCACTACTGATCCTTGGGGAACACCACTCCTCACTGGTTTCCACTTGGACAATGAGCCATTGACTGCAACTCTTTGAGTTCGACCATTCAACCAGCTCCTTATCCAGCGAGTGCTCCATCCATCAAACCCATTCTTTTCCAGTTTGGTGACCAGGATGTCCTGTGGGACAGTGTCAAATGCCTTGCACAAGTCCAGGTAGATGATGTCAGTTGCCCTTCCTTTGTCCACCGATGATGTTACATGAGGAAGGAGAGGATTAAAAACACACAGGGCTGCTTTGTTTTTCATTCCCCAAGTTTGCCAGGCACATACAAGCACTCTAATGCACACTGAGACCTCCTCCCCGCTGCTGACCTACTTCTCATGTTCTGGTGACACACTTGTCTCCTATGGAATCCTCCAGTACTCCTGGTAGTAGCCATCCACAACTTGCCCAGAGCCCTGCAGTGACACCAGGAGCTCTGGGCATGAGACAGGCTGCCTTGACTTCAAGGATGGATAAGACTTTCAGACTATTTATCCATGCCTGGTGCTTCCTTGGGGCTAGTGCATCTGTCTCTAGCATGTTCTTTTAGGGTTTTTCTCTGTCCTTTTCAAGTGGCAGAACTTCCAGGGAGCCTCAAGGGGAGACAGCTTCCTTTAGTTGATAAAGGAGACCATTCTCACCATGCTCAGCAATGGCTGATCATTTCTAGCTTGTCAGCTTCCACTATTTGAACCAAGACATAGATTACATACCAAAGGAGCCAATATATTGGGATAGGAATGGGACCTTGCTCTAAAGCTATGGGACAGCTATCAGTTGCTGTCTTTTTTTCCCCTCAGATAGATGAATTCCCATAGACAACATTAAGCTTTCCACAAGACCAAGGTCAGCACAACCCATCTTTCAGTAAGTCTTTTTATCAGGACTTTATGATCACACAGAAAGCAGAAACTGACTTTTGAAAGTGTTAATGAAAATACAATACAAGTGTAAAGTATCAGTCTACTCCCCTGAGACCATTTCCACACAGACTGGAGATTTATGTGTGAAACCCTGGGCCACAGGGCATCTCATTAGAAGACAAGATTTCAGATTTACTCCTAGTTTTGGATGGAGCAGCTCCAGCTTGGGAACTGGTGATGGTAATAGAAGACCAAGGAAGAGCAGGAGACAGACACCAGGTTGGTTCTTACTACACTGAACCCAGCTTACTCATCCCTCATGTATCACCACAGCAAAGAGATGCCACAAGGCCTTCATCATGACTGGAATCACAATATCCATGATTCACGTGGAAGACTTTTTATACACAGCATCAAGATAAAAATAAAGTGAAGGGGGGAAAAAAACTTAAGAAACTTGTTTCATTCCCTGCAAGATGGATAAACCAATACGAATGTAAACAGCTCAACTTGACCCAAATATTTTTTCGTTGCTGAGTAACCCTGCAAAAAAATGTTATCTCACTAGCATCTCTGGAGATTAGGAGGAAGGGAATTTTAAACAAGCATTCACTGTCGCTTGTTTGAGGAATTTCAGTCTGGACATGCAGTCTTGTGTCTGTTGTTCTTGCAGCACCCCTGACCCCTTTTGATAGGGAACAACAGCTGAGGAGCTGTTACAGGAAGCACCTGTAACATCTCCAACACATTTACATGCTGTTGACATGAAGGTTTTAATGAAACATTTGGGTTTACAGCTTCCCCAGATCTTTTAAGAGTAGGATGTGGCTACTTTCTGAAGGCTAGGAGCTGGAAACGCACTCAGGCCATGACTACAGCAGGAGGTGGGAGGAGGGGTAGTCACAGTAAACGCCTTGAGCCATTTTGGGTGGCAGTAGCTACTCGTTGAGGGGCTCAGACTTCACAGCCCACGCCAGTTGAAATACGTTACAACAGTGGCTCAGCACCACACAGGACTCAATTTATAGCACATTTTGTGGCTACAAGTACTACACTACCCTCTTACTGCCCTCCAGTAGTACAATCACCTTTCCACCAAGGATTTTTTAGCACCCCACTATCATTCCTACCCATTCTCTTCATGTTTTTGTAGGTGCCCACAGATCTTATAGATTAGCTGAGAGATTCAGGCATGAGGGCTTAGTCTCATTTGTACTCTGGAGGTCAGGCCTCCTCCCTCCTTCACTCTGTCCCAACAGATAAGCACTATCTCAACAACACACAGATGCTTTTAGAGATCACCCCTGCTAAGATGTGCAGTACCTTCTGCCCTGTGTGTCCTGAAGCTGGAGGCAGACAGCAAGCAAGGCTGTGCCTCTAACAGCAGGAGCTCAGTGCAGCTGAGGTGGGAAGATTATATAGCTCTGGAAATGGCAGCCTTTCCTTCCACCAGCAGCAGAGTTTCTCCTGGAGTTACTCAGGGAAGTGACAGCAGAGGGGAAAGAAGGTGGCAGGATGGGAATCAGTCTTCCATCTACCACGGCTCAGAGGAAGAAGATGTAAGTGGCACCTGGCAACAGGATGCAATGAAAAGATGTGCAGAAAAGAGTGAAGATACAGCACCACTGGGCTTTTGCTACACAGCAGCAGCAACATAACCCCAGTGCTGCAGCATGACGGCAGAGCAATACCACAACCCAACAAGCTCCAGAGATGAGGAAGTGAGATGCAACCTCCCTCCCTTCCCCAGCATGAGAGCAGGGTTCTACCACCCCAAATTGGGGAGGATCTCACCTCTGGAGGGCTCTTTGAGAAATAAATATAACAGCCTGATCAAAATATTTCCTCTCAGTCTCACACATGCAACTACCTAGGCTGGACCTTCTGCCCCATAGGAGAGCAATGAATGAGAGCTCTCTTCACACTCAGTTGCTGAAAAGAGTGGATCACCCTGAACCACTAGTTTGTATCCAAACTAGGTCAATCCAGCTGCCAAACCAAAGAATAAGGCCATTTACTTCATAAAGATCCTTAAAACATCTCAGTGCAAGTATTACAGCTCCTACTAGAGCTCTGAGGACAGTTGACCACACTAGTGCTAGGCAATTGCAGTTGCATGTCTCAGATTCATGCAGAATGGTGGATATTCTTAACATTTTGAAAAAAACCAGCCCCTCAGCATCTGTTATTTTAACTCAGAGCAGAGCCCATGTGTGGATAGGTCCTACTGCAGATACACTAGTTAGTGCTCAAACCCAGACCTGCTTTGCCTCCCAGCAGCACATCCTCAGGTGATACATCTCCCTGACATGTACAACAGGCACAGCCAGGGAGCTTCCTGGACAAAGCAATTACAGAAATTGAGTTCACCCAAACAATTAAAAAAGCTGAACTGTACCGCAAATCTTCAATTTCTCTCTCTACTAAACCTAGGATACACACGAGACTAAAATGTGTCAGTGGTAGCAGACTTTGCTCTTCTCCAGGTGCTGCTTGAAGATCCACCAGTGCTTACAAGCTCTACAGGGCTAGTTCAGATGCTCCAGTTCACAAAAGACACTGAGGCGAGACAACTGTTCTGTTTAGGTTGGATCAATCAGTTCTGTAATGGCAGACCAAAGCCTAGGAGCATTTGGCCCCACAGCAGCATTTTCAACCCTGGAAAGCTGAGGCTCTGTCAGATTACAACCTGCTCAGAGGCTTTGCTTCTTCAGCCCCACCCGGCAGCCAACACATCACAGCCAACTCCATAATCCTCTAGGAAAGCAGATCTCAGCTGCAACTTAATTCAAACTTCTACTCCAGCTCCCACAGCCAGCTCAAGAGAAAATGAAAAGCAAGTGGTGAAGGAAAACCCACAAAGTGAGGCAGGTGGTGAGGGGGCCAGAGGCAGAGAATGCAACTGGAAAGAGCAATGCCACCACACATCTAGCACCACTAACATTAATTGCTTTTTAATTATTCAAGTGATTTCCTTCCCTGATGGCCAGTAATTATGGGATTCCTGCCTACTCTCTGAGGAGAGGAAAATCGGAGTGTCAGCAGAAGCAGCCCTGGAAAGGAGGATCCCCTATGGCCTGTTTTACCCCACAGCAAACAACAGGGAACTTCAGTCTCCCTGAAACTGCTGACGTTTCTTCTGAGTACCATTGCAAAGCAGGTCTATGGAACACATCAGTCCTCTCTGGGGGAATATGAGCCACCAGTGGAGACTATGTGAGACCATGAAGATGCCAACACCTGACTCAAGAGCATGATTTGATTTCTATCAGAGACATGGGTAAGAAAGACCATAAACAAAGCAAGGGCAGCCCAAGTGTTTTGTCCCAGATACAGATGCAGTTCCAAGACTCTAAAGAACAGAGGGAATGTCCTTTTCTGATGCTCTGCAGCCTCCATGGCCCTGGATATGCTCCCTTTCAGAACCAGGGGAGGATCCCTCTGCCCCTCAGTATATCTGCTATCTCAGCACCTTCATGATCAAGCTAGCTTTGGGCACCTCTATGCTGCTTTGTAACTAGAAGAAGCCCAGCTTGGTAAAGCACACCCAGATGATGAGTATGACATAGCCATCACCAGATACCCCTTTATCAGCTGTCCTAAGTGTTTTCTCCAAGTGTCCCCATCCTCTTCAACCACTTCCCACCAAATTCTTGAGCCACAGCCAGACTCAGACTGAAGCCTTCAGCAGATCCCTCCCATGGGAATCTTACACAGCACCATGAAAGAATTTTGTGAGATGCATGTTTCAAACAAGCAAAGAGACAGATAAGAATAGCCCATTTTTAACTTTCAGGTTAGAATATATTCTCCTCCATCCGCTCCAGATGCTGCTCAGACACATTGGAACTGGATATTTAAAGAAATAATGATCCAAGTGAGAGGAGGAAGAGGGTGAGGGTAAGGGCACAAGAATCCCATTAGTAGAAAATCAGAATTCAGCTACATCCCTCACACAAGACAAAGGTGTGATAATAGCTCTGTGAGGAAGATAACATGGGATCTCAGTGACACTGACTTCCTTAACATCTGTAAGCAGAAAACATGCTCACTGCTTCCATATGGGAAAGGGCACAAACTCAGCAGTTTTCTTCTGCTAGCTTGATGGGAATCTGAAACAGACTTTTCACAGCACCAGTTATTTCTGGATTTTAAAGGCCCAAGAATAGTTTCTGCTTCTTGCAGGCCTGCAGACAAGCACTCAGACATCTGCTGAGGGAGCAGCAGCCTACTCTCAATATGGCAGAGTAACATCTGGAGAGGACATTCCAGGACAGCAATGGAAATAGTAGCCAGTAGATCTGAGCAGTTTGCTGCATGATCCCCTCCTCTGCTTCACAAGGACAAAGATTCCCAGCCAAGCAGTGCTCCCATTGGGGTAGCTTGATGCTAGGGCTAATGCTTTAATGCCCCTGTGCACTAAGTGTGCAAAAGTGGTCTCACAGCTGAGCCATGAGGTCTTCCTTAAGCATTCATAACTCAAAAATCCATAGTGAACAATCTTCTATCACTCCCTCCTAGCTCAGGGGGCTCTCAAAGAGATATGTCCACCAAGGAGCTTGTGGCAAAGGCTTCATGTCTGCTGGTGAGTCAGATCAGCCCAGTTTGTACCCACAGAATGTCATCTCCTCTTCAGGACGGTGGTATTCCCTCTCCATCCATTTCCTCTACGCAGAAGGGAATGGGTTCAAGCCACAGATCAGTCTGGTCTCAAACCCACATTACATGTGGGGGACAGATGTGACAGGCTTCCTTTGCCCTAGCTATTGGGTCTGCATGTTGTACCATTAGCCAGATGCTGAGCACAGGACACCAGTGAAGATGCTGAAGACTAATGATCCAAAGGCAGGCACAGAAGAATAAGTCAATAACCTATGTCAGCCAAACCTTCTTTCAAGTGAGCAGAGCTGGTGCTGACTCCACAAAGACATTTATGCTGGCATTGTCATTACCTAGCCAGAAAGTGACTCAAGTCTTCGATGGCAACTCAGAGAAGAACTGAGGAAATCACATTTCATTCTAGTTTTCCCTGGCCAAGGCTCTTCATGGGGGTGAGGGGTAGGGAAGCATTATCCTGTAAGAACTGGTGATGCAGAGGAACAAACAAGCTCTCTCTCCACTCAGGGCAGCTGGTCAGCAATCAGTAGCTCAGGGGCTACTGTACGGTGGGATGATCTGGGGCTGATCAGCACCTGCTAGGAGACAATCAAGGATGTTGCAACCAAGGGGAGACTGAACCCCAAGGCCACCAGATTGCAGGGCAAAAGCTTCCAAAAGAGTAAAGGCTGCAGCACTACATCCTTGGTTACTGTGCCATCCAGCCACTAGGGTGTGACAAAACGCCATGGAGGGTACATGGATAACCACCCTATTGCAACTTAGGAGCTAAGGAGCCACAAACAACATGCAGGCTAGGAGATGTCAGTGGCAGCAGCCAACACTACATAATACATAACGCAAATAGGAAGCTCTTGTACCTTCACACAAACTTCTCTGTTCCCCAAGGACCCAATTCCAAGCTCTCCAACTCTCAAAAAAAAAAAAAAAAGTCAATGAGAAAACAAGGAGGTGAGTTGCAGACAATATGGATTTCTCAAGAGCAAATCACATCGAGCCAATCTATCTTCCTCCTGGAACAGTGTTACAGGCTTTCAGCAGAGAGCACTACCTGTCTAACATCCCAGCTTTAGAAAGGCTTCTGACATTGTCTTACCTGCCATTCATATAAACAAGGGGAATTTGGCCTGAAGAGAAACTATGACAAGGCAGGTATAAATCTGCTCAGAGAGCCACATGCAGAAAGCTGATACCACTGGTCTCTTCTGCTACAAAGCAAGAATGTGTTGACAAACTGGATTTTGTAGGAGTTTGTCATGTACTGGCTCACTTTGGTACTTTCAGCCACTGACCTGGATGAAGCAAAAAGGCAAGTTATTAAATTTGCAAGTGTCAGGAAGGTGACAAGAATGGCATGTACTTTCAGAAGACAGGATTAGAAGATCTGGCTATCTCACAGAATAATCCTTTTTTTTTCCCCCTTCCAGGCAGGCTTTTCTCTCAGGCAGGTATAATCAGCTGTCCAAGAACAAGTATCCAAATATAAAGAAAAAACTTTCAGCGACTAGCACTTCACTAGTTTTGCATATCAAGAACTACTCATTTCTCAAGGGGTCTGAGGCCTCCTTTTCTTGATCCCATGACATTAGGATCTAGGGTCTAAGAGAGAGTAGCAGCACATTACCAGGGCATCTCATCCCAAGTCACTTGCAAACAGAATCAATATCAAGCTCAATAGGATCAGAAAACATAAATTCCCACTCTAAGGCTGCTCTTTATCTACTACATCACTGTAACCTCATTGCGACTGGCACATTGGCTGTCTCTTCCAAGAACTATGCCAGCAGAGAAGGTGCTTCTGCACTGCAGAACATATTGCTAATGATTACAGACAAGCACATACCACATCTGACTGCTGTACACATCATACAAGTTTCATAACAATGTCCAAACTGCTTTCCCAAACCCTTACCACAACCAGCTGCACCTGACTGCTCTTCAGTGATCTTCCTCTTCCTGTGCTACATCTCACACCATTTTAACCCATAGTCTCTGTAGGACAAGGGCTTCCCATCACCAGCTGGGTTTGTCACTGAAAGAAAACAAAGCACAAATATCTTGCAAAATACCCAGCTGGTAGGAAACTGGACCTTCTGGCCCTGAGAACATCGACGTTCCAGATAAGTCCATTCATTGCCAGAATACAAAAGCAGATTTCCAAAGAAGTGGCATTTATTTGCTTCAAGAGTTGCTTACTGCAGCCAATTTCAGGGAAGACAGTGAAGAAGCAATGAATTGATTTGGCTCCTACAGAGACTAATAAGAAGATGATCCAACAGCTAAGACAGAAGTAGATGGCAGTGCCCCCCACAGCTGCCTTTCCAGGAGGACACTTCTCTCACATGTAATGAGGGAATTCTTCACACAGTGAAGGAATCCTCATACTGTGTGAGCATCTCCAGGGTGTGAATACACTACAATTGTACCACGTGCTCCAAAAACCCCAGAATGGGGATCAAATACTTCACATGAAAGCAGGATTCCTGGGCTAGGGAAGGATAGTCAGCACTGCACTTCAGGTTGAGAAGAACCCAGTCAGGTGGCAAAACCGACACCGCTGTGGGTGTGAGCAACAGGTATTGATGAAGTAGATCACACAATGCATCACCTAGACCACAGGCACTCTGTGGAGCATGATTGAATACAGCCCTATCCCTCTTGAATAAAGTCAGAAATAAAAGCTTCACAGCAGAAATCAGTGAAACTTGAGGCCATGCCAGGGCTGGTCTCTTCATGATGAGGGGTAAGACAATCTATGAATTAGCAACCTGACCATATTTAAAGATAGATCACAGGAAGAACCAGAGCAGAAGATAAACTGACTTGTATTTATTAACCACCACAAAAGAAGGGAGCAAGATCAAGCCATAGAGGTGCTAATGCCTGAGAACCTGCTGTTTCTCTCACTGGTATTAATGCAGCTTCTCTCCTGAGGGATGGGCTGTGCACGTAGATCTGAATGCACTCCTCCAGCCTCACAGCTTCTCACCACGAGGCTCTGCATTGTCATAGAACATTCCCTCCTTCTGAGGAGCTCAGGCATCATCACTGTTCACTTCACACTCAGGCCAAAAAGCCTGAGAAGTTTAAAATGGGATTGTCATTTCTTCTGTCATTCACACAGATGTGGGTGCCACAAGGGTGTCCTAGAACTTAGGCTATATCAGCTCATAGCTAAGGGACCACACTGGGAATTGAATGGAAGTTATAGGATGTATAAGCACACTACAAAAATCACTTTGAGTACTGGAAGGCAGGGGTTAGTGGGGCTACTGGTACAGTCAGTTCAGTTTTTAGCTCACACTTCCTTGCATCACTTGCTGCCTGTAAGCTACCATGTCAGACCATCTATGATCCACACTGTTAATGTCAGTATCTGAGTTCATCACAGTCTGAGACCAGTGCCATGTCTTTTTATCACTTCTCATCTAGACCACAGCAATATGACAAATCTCTAGCGCACAAGACACTTTAGCTCAAATAGGCTCTGCATCTCCAAATGCTTTGTAATCCCATTACCACAGTTGCACCAGGCTGGGTCCCCGCCTCCTAGATCCTGATGATCAAGGAGAAACACTGAGATCAAGGCAAAAACCCAAGTCAAGGCCCCAGAGGACCTCATGACCCTGCAGCCTCATCTACTGAGCTAAGGCTGCCTTCCAGGTTGGGGTTCTGGACACAGTACGTTCAGGCGCTGCAGAACACCATGGTGCCTCACAAATGTTGATCTCCTTCTCAGCCCCCATGGAGCTGTCTCTGCCCATAAAGCACAAATTGTTACAAATATTTTCTCATGTGAACTGGGTTTCTTTGGGCTATCCAGCCTGGCAGAAGTGTGGATCCCATAACATGGTTTTAAAGGAAATATCATAGAATGGTTTGGGTTGGAAGGAACCTTGAAGGTCATCTAGTTCCAACTCCTCTGCCATGGGCAGGAACTCCTCCCACTAGAGCAGGTTGCTCAGTGTCTCATTCAGCCTGGCTTTAAACTCTTCCAGGGAGGGGGCATCCACAGACTCTCTGGGAAACCTTTTTTATTGTCTTACCACCCTCACTGTAAATAACTTTCTTCTATCCAGCCTAAATCTCGCCTCTTCCAATTCACATCCATTCCTCCTAGTCTTGCCATCCTGAACCCTATTAAGAAGTCCTACCCCAGTCTTTCTTGTAGGCCCCCTTCAGGTATTGAGAAGCTACTATGGAGGTTTCCCCACAGGCCTTCTCTTCTCCAGACCCAACAACACCAACTACCTTCAGCCTGTCCTCATAAGGGAGGTGCTGCAGCCCTCTGATCATATCCTAAAACATGACTTTCCACTGCAGACCCACTTAAACCCTGGGATGATGCAGAAAGACCTAAACCCGAACAGATGTAGGGCCATTCACTGCAGTGCACGGCTGAAGGATGCTCAGATACTGACACACAAGCTCTCAGTCAGCCTGTTCAGACATTACTATGTAAGTTTTTTGGTTCCTTTGGAACAGGACTGAGACAGTTTACTTGGAAGAGGACAGATGTTACAGACATGAATGGGAGGGGTGGGCACTCCAGATCAAGCAATAACTATCACAGCATGAAGTGACAGAAGGGAAGAGATGGTGTTTGTGCCTCTGCTGTGCTCATACAATTCCCCTATGGCTCAGCTTCCTCATCTGTACAGGCAAGGATACCTTCTCTCACCTATCAACTTTCTATTTGCATCAGCTAAAAAGAATAAAGGTCTGGTCCCATGAGGTTCTCATTCACTCTAACAAAGGTGCTTTATTCTTATAAGACAAGTTAATGGGAGTTGGGGCAGAGAGCAATCCACCTTGTTTGAATGTGCTGCAAGAGATGATTTATCAAGAAAGGCAGCCCCAATGCCTCAGCTTGCAAATTGCCAAACATTGCTACAGGCCTTTGCTTTACCTGCCTCTGCCAATTTTCACCATGAGCTGCACTGCTTCATTATCAGCTACAGCTCCTCCAAATGTTCCAAGCTCCTCCCATACTTTCCAGATTACAGCAGTAGCAGGTAGAGCACCATCACCACTGCAGTGCTGCTGCCTGGGCTGCAATTAATGCAGCTCAGACACCACACAATGAAAATATTGACTTTCAAACTAATCAAACCAAATTTCATGAAAGCTACAACTTCAGACTTTCAAATATTTATGAGTCATTGATGAATTGTTTGAAGTGCCAGATTGATTACATCTGGATTACTGCAGCAGGGGTAGGGGGAAGCCAAGGTCTGCCCAAGAAGGAAATGGACTAGACAGTCGCTCAGACCTTGACATCATCCAGACTTTGCAGTGCTACCAGGACTGCACAGGGCTTCCCAACCTCAGAGAGGGATGAAGAGTACATCAGAGAAGGGATGAACAGTACATCCCAGTGGTCTGTTATCTACGCTGATCAGCCCTACTCACTCCAGAGTACCATCCCAGCTGCTGGGACCAGAAAGACTAGAAAAAGCCTGGCAACTCAGTTGTTCAATTTCTAACTCTGGAACCAAGAATATACACACTCACCTCCTTCATCCATTGCCCACTGGCCAACCACCTCAGTGTTGGTATTCCCAAGAACATGCCAACCTTCCCAGCCTCCTAGGAAGCAAAGCAATGTGCCAGCCTGGCCTTTCTCTCCACCCAGCCCTCTCAATCTTCATGCCACCGAGACAGCCAAGAGTGTTTTATTTTCCTAACGGCTTTTTCAAGAGAAACAAAATCCAGGAAATTATGCAACAAGTCAAGATGATCTATTTTTACTTCACTCCACAGAGAAGCTCCAACTTTTTCCACATAATAGAAAAATGAATGTACTGTTTAATTCCAACCCAGAGGAAAAGCAGGGGGGCTTTTTGGAAAGAGGCACTTAAAGTAAATAGCTTTGGTTGCATTGCAGACAGTCTGTGCTATACAAAAGTTGGTTTGCAAAGTCACTTCAGGCTGCCTTTGTTCTCTGAGTTTCTGAAGATATGTTTGTATTCAAGAGAACATAGTCCTCTTTTGTGAAACCATATATATTTGGCTCTTCAGATCAAGAGGAGAAACAGAAGCCTGAAAGTCTTAGTCTGAAACAATAAATTCTCCTTCATTACCAACTGATTTGAGGACCGAATCCCAGATGAACAGGAAGAGCTATGTCCCTTCAGGACATGAAAGACATGTATGAGAAGATGGCCAAGGTGCAGAGCACTGTGCTGAATCTCATCTTCTAAAACTGTGCCATGGGAGGAGGCATAAATGATGACTGAAGTGCTCCCACAATTTCAGGATTTGGAATCTCTCCTCCATAACCCTTCTTTTTAATCCTGCAAGCTAATACTGTGCAGCTCCAGCCTGCAGCTTGTCCACTAGTAAGAGCATTGGTAAGTCCATAGGCTCTGCTGAGACAGGTGGCAGAGGGAGCATGAAGTGCACACAATCCAAATCGGCTTAAGCCTGGTCCAGGACTAAGACAAGCAGTGAGCTTCAGCCCTATGCCATGAGGCTGGCAGGGTTCTGCCAAACTTGACAAGAGACTCAGCTTTCCCAGGAACACTCTATCCACCTCCATGTGGAAAGGCATGAAACCTCAGTTCCCCAAATCAGGAACCTCTTGCCCATGGCCTGCACTCAGTGCAGATGTCTTGATGGCAAAGACTATCCCACATCATAAGGGACAAAAAGTCTTTGGGGAATCTTTGTGATCCTTTATAAGGATCAAGTTCTTTCAGTCTGCCAGCTGCCTGACCACAGGCCCCAATAACAAAGAAAACATTCTTTGCCTGCCTTCTCCAATTTGAAAGCTCCACCAAGCTTAAGTTCTAGCCAAAGGGCCTTTCCCTCCCCAGCATCAAACACAGCAGACAGTGCTCCTCACTACTCAGCTTGCACTGGGATAAAACAATTACACCAATTACTTCTTTGTCACCACTGAAAAACTGTGGCCCTAAAATTGTGATTATCTTTCCTGTTAGGAAACTTTCCTAGCCCATAAGCTTCCTGGAGCAAGCCTTCCCATCTTTCACATCAGAGTGAAGATACCTTTAACACAATTAATGCTACAGCGCTGCCGGTTCCTCCTCAAATGACCAAGAATAAAGTCTTGCCTTCAATATATTTAAATAAGATTTTCCCTAATGAGGAAAGAAACAGGATAATCACTTGAAGTAATTTAATGAACTAGTTAAGATCCACAAAAAGCACTTCTATTCAGCAGGGATGGCACATACATCAGTTTGACCCTCAGATACCAGGAGCTGGTGGGCAGGGTTGCATCTCAGCTCTGTGCAGCTACAGGGCTAGAGCATGGGGTTGCCACACCACAACTGAATGACACAAATACCACAGCAGTTGGCAAAGCAACAAAACCACAGACACATCACTGCCTGGGTTTTCTACCATAAGACTGAGCTGTCTGTGCCTTTGACGCTGCCCTGTAACAAACTGCATGAAGAGTTGAGGAGGAAGAGGAAAGACACAGCAACAAGAGAAGGAGAGGTCCCTGCTAGTGCCACATAAGCAACAGCAATTGTCAAAAATGCCACCTCCTCTCATTTCCAGTGCTGCTGCATTTTCCCATTCTCCACCATTCCCTTCTAGCTACCCTTCCCACCCCAGGTCACCCACTTTTCCAACCCTCCTGTCCACACACAAACATCATTTCTCACTCCCACTCACATCCTTGCTCCCTGGGGTAAATTATTTCTTTTCACAAAAATTGGAGGCCAAGGTTGAAACATGGACTCCAGATGAAGTAAAAGCCATTTAAGAAAAAATCCTCTGCACTCTGATTTCGCTCATGTAAATCAGTTGCACTCTAGTAGATGTGCCAAATATACCCCAATGTGCACATGCCAGTATATTTCTTTCTTTGGAGATCATTAGAGGCTCATGACTAAGGTCAGGAGTCAAGTCTACATCTTTCCTGTTGCTATAAAGGAAAGCTTCTCTGCAGTGACATAAGGCTTAACCAGCCCAGGTAATAGACTCACAGGAACTCCATTCCCAGACCTCATCCATCCCCCAGTTTATAAGTAATAAATCACCATTTTAAAGCCACATTCTAGGAAGAGTATCCTGAACCCTCCCCAACCCTTGGAGAGTTTAAACACAGAGATAAGACTGAACACGCAGAGGATTAAAAATCACCTAAAATCGACTCTGAAGCCAGAATAAAAGCGAAGCACAACGGCAAAATCTTCCAGAAAAAGAACGGTTTTTAGCAGAGGTGGCCTCAAGTGGGCAGACCTGCCACCAGCCTCTCCCAGCCACCACAAAGAAGGGCTTTCAGTCACCATAGAGACAACACACAGGCAGGATGCTCCTGTCACCGTCCTCCGAGGCTCTGGAGCAGATGGCAAGCTTCGAAGGAGGGGAAGGAGGGACTGGTGAAACGCTGCATGTAAATAAGACTGCTAAACACTCCTGCCGCGGCTTG
Organism: Turnix velox; assembly: GCA_013400935.1. Classification (NCBI taxonomy): domain Eukaryota; kingdom Metazoa; phylum Chordata; class Aves; order Charadriiformes; family Turnicidae; genus Turnix; species Turnix velox. The sequence goes on from VZTY01001926.1 coordinate 49,538, forward strand.
GTGGCAGCCAGGAGTGGCTATTGAGGGGCTCCTGCAGGCAAACGGTTAGCTAGCAGTAATGAAATGGCTACGAGTGACTGATTCCATGTCAAGGTTGGGCGATACCGATCAGTGATGTTCAACTGCAGCTCTGCCACTTTACAAGAAATACAGGCTGAAGGATCACCTGCAAAGGCCCACATGACCAGGGAAAGGCAAAGGTACAGAGCATCTCAAGAGACAGCAGGGCAGCACCGTGACTTCACATGGGAGCCATCCTGAGCCTTTAGCCTCTGCATATTCCCAAAAGCAAATGAAGATACTCCTTTTACAACTGGCCTGATAATCCACAGAACATGTTTTCAATACAGATTTCTACCTAGGCATGGAAGCAACAAACAGGGATAACTTTGCTTCTTTGGACAAATAAAGGCAGGGGAAGAAATTTTTAACATAATATCGGGTGGGAGGACTAGAAACAATGGATATAAATTAGAGGGGGATAGATTTAGACTAGACATAAGAAAGAAATTCTTTACAGTGAGGGTGGTGAAATACTGGAACAGGTTGCCCAGGGAGGTTGTGGATGCCCCCTCTCTGGAGGTGTTCAAGACTAGGCTGGACAGGGCACTGGGCAGCCTGGTCTAGTGGGAGGTGTCCCTGCCTATGGCAGGGGGGTTGGAACTCAATGATCTTTAAGGTCCCTTTCAACCCAAACTATTCTATGATTCTATGAAATTACGTGATTCACACCATAGCAGCCAAAGCCCTGTTGGAGTCTCATCCTCAAGTACAGCAATAGGAAGGTGAAGGGGGACATGAACAGTGCCATGGGAAAGGCTGTGCCACTGCAGTTTAGACTGCAGTCACATCACTACAGCAGCAAATCACAGAATGGTTTGGCTTGGAAGGAACCTTAAAGATCATCTAGTTCCAACCCCCCTGCCATGGGCAGGGACAACTCCCACTAGACCAGGTTACTCAGTGCCTCATCCAGCCAGGCCTTAAAACACTTCCAGGGAGGGAGCATCCACAAACTCTCTGGGCAACCTGTTCTAGTGTCTCTCCACCTGAGCTCACCAGGTTTGGAAGATGGGTGGACCTTTTTTCTTTTGATTCATCTGTGGTGTTTCCCCCTCTCCCCCTGTATCTCTTGCCTTGATGCAATGAACCTGTGTATCTCCTGGGCTCCACCCACCACTTCAAGAGAAGGGAATGGCCCTGCACCTCAGCAAAGAGCTGACATAGCTTTTTCATGCAGGTTTAGTGCCCAAAGCAATATCCACATCAGCACACTGACACCCAAGGCAAGAGGAGAAAGAACAAAGTCCATTCAAATTATATTTTATGTGGATTTTTTTAGGTTGCATTTCAAGAGCAAGTAGCTAAATTTCCTTGCTATGTAACTATTTATTGCAATTATCTTGAATTTTTTTTTCTCAGTTTCCCTGTATTCACTCTAAACTAAACTCAGAGAAATGTTCTTAAGCCTTTGCTAATACATTTAGCAAAAGAGGAGAAAGCAAAATTAAAGTTTGCTCAGAAAAAAAGAAATTCCTTTCAATAATCAATGTTGCCTTCACTAGGTCTAATGGGAGATGTCCCTACCCATGGCAGGGGGCTCCAAGAGCTAGATGATCCTTAAGGTCCCTTCCAATCCAAACCATCCTATGATCCTATATTATCATAGTGAGAATGTAACAGATTTGGGCTGCAAAGGACAATCCAAAAGCACATGGAGACTGCCCCTCAAAGGAGAGGAACATCTCTGCTTTTAGTGCTCACTAGTGAACCATATCCCAGCTCAGTTTGCAGGACCTGGAGGCTTCAAATGTAGATTCTGCCTGGGATCAGTCACCAGCAGCTACAATTTCTTGGGCCTGAGCTCTTCCATCCCCTCCTGACTCAGAGCCTAAAAAGACTAGTGATAGTCACAACTCAAATACTCTATTTAAAGGCTGCCTTCAGGACTAGAAGTTAATTTTAAAACTAACTGACCTAAGCTCTCTGCCATAATACCTCAGGAGGAGTCTGGAAGGGTGGGGGTGGTGCTAATGCATGTCTAGAGAGTATGTGTTTTACCTCCCAGCTCTTATTTCTCATTATTAATGTCAAGGTCTTTTAACAGTATTTGTCTTGGTCAATTAACTCAGACAGAGATGCTTGTAACATTCCAAATAAAGCCACCACATCCTGCGCTCAAAGAGATGAGTGGGGCTGGATCAGGAAACAGGGGAATGACAAGGGCAAGGCATGACTCACACCTACCCAGCTCTCACATCTGAGAATAACCCATCCCACTGAGAACATACCATATACCAAGAGGCTCCTGTAAGAATTCCTTTTGCTCTATTGCAACCTGAGGCTGATATATGCAATAAAGAAAAAGTCTTGTTTGAATAATATCTGCTGTTCAGGTTGTTCAACCTGAGAAAGCTCAGGGGGACCTCATAGTAGCTTATCAGTACCCGAAGGGGGCCTACAGAAAGGCTGGGGTAGGACTTTGTAATAGGGTACAGGATGGCAGGACTAGGAGGAATGGATGCAAATTGGGAGAGGAGAGATTTAGGGCCGGGCAATTGGACTAGATGATCTCTTGAAGTCCCTTCCAATCCCTGACATTGTGCGATTCTGTAATTCCAGGGAAACTTGCTCAAGAAAGTAAACTAAAACTACTTTGGACATCTGAAACAAAGTGTTTTGAGTAGCAAAATTTCATCTTTCAGCTGGAAAAACCTCTTTACCAAACTCAACTCAAATTCAGGGTGCTCACAGAAGCTGTACTCTCACATAAATAGAAGTAATTGTACAAATAGTGAGGAAGGATTTCTAAAAATCATCCAAACTCACTGCTTTTCCTGAGGAACAGATTCACAAGTGTATTTTTTGCTACAGGAATTATAGCACATGTAATTTCCAACAAGAACATGCCCAGGACTCAGTAACATCTCAAATCTGAATACATGGACAGAGTAAGCACAAACCAGTGAGTGCCTGGACCAAGAATCACCTCCAGTCTCCCTGCAGGGCTTCTTCAGCAAGTCAACTGCTAATGAAGAGCCACTAACAACCAGTCCAGGCTGTGTGGGCTGGGCAGACCACACCACACACTGTCACTGGGATTGCCAAATGCAGTGAGACCAGAAGAGTGAAGACTCCAGCAAGCAGCATGACCTGCAAGGGATGCAACTTGCCTGGAGAAAGGCAAAGTGCTGGTGACTATGATGAGAACACAGCTAGCTGGCTGGCTTGGGTGACAATTTATTCACACTGCCTCCACA
>VZTY01001926.1:64877-85741 GCA_013400935.1 Turnix velox
AAACACTGACCCTGACCCCCTGCCTCATAAAGGGTCACACCTACAGCCCCTCTGGCTGACCATAAACCCAAAGAAATGTCCTCAAAATAGATTTAATGATGGAGGCAGAGGTCCCAAAGCACAGGCAGCCCAGCAAACATCAGCTACTTTGCAGCTACAGTGCAAGGCAGCACAAATGACAGGATTTAATAAAGAGGTGCTGTTGCCACCATACACCTACCCAGCTAATATCTGCAGTGCTGCCTCAGGGATGGGACTTCCTGAGGGAATATCACAGGGCATCTGTTGCCCCTTCAAGGCTAATTCATGGTCTCAGAGATCTAGGGAAACATTCAGTCATTTTACATAGGTTTAGCTGCTCCTTCACCTGGCTGAAGAGCTCTCATATCCCAAAGACTGTTGAAGGTGTTGAGCCAAACACTGTCATCATTTTGTTTCGCTTCATGAATGATTGTGCTCCAGGGTCTCTTTAGTCATACAAATAGAACAGCTGATTTGTCTCCACACAGCACTCGGTGAGATGGAGGGTGCCAAGTTCTTGCCATTGACACAGGCAGAGGCAGTGCAATCTCACCAGCACTGAGACTAGGGAGAGAAGAGTGAGAGGGTCCTCCTGACTCCACTCCTGCTTGCTGAGGCTCCCCAGTCTTACATAAATCACTCCTGCCTCTCTATCGAAATTCCTTCACTCACCTCCAAACTTACCCTGTTATGGTACCCCTGCGCTGCTGGTGAGCAACATCCCAGTGAGAGATCAAGATAATCTTTTCCCAAGGGTTAACCAGCTCTTTCTTTTCCCTTCAGGCTTGCTAATATGGTACACCAGCCCACTGGCTCTTCAATGTATCTTTTCTAGACACACTGATTCACTTTGCCACAGCACCATTTTTCCCATGTTATTCCTACCCAGAGAGTCTCCCACCAGAGCCCAGAGATCACGGCCATTGAGCCTCCAACCCCCTGGGCTCTAGCCAGGTCTGCCACTCACAGCAACCAGGAGAAAGGACTTTTCATTCAGAAAACATCAAGCACTTCTGGGCACAATGCGTAATTTCCTCAAACTCTTAAGATCTACAATGCAATGCCAGTAAATCAACACTATTGTTATTTGACTTGGTTTTATCCTGCCATAAAGTGGCAAGACACAGGGACTGCATGTGCTTTGAAGCAAGGTCCCTGTATGCAGGTCACAGCCTCTTGCCTGGGCTCCCCATGCATCAGCCAGGCCCTAGGAAAGCTGGCCAAGGCTCTTCTCCAAGGGGAAAAGCTTCCTGGGAGGTTCAGGCTGAGATTTCCCAGGTAATCCCAGCTGAGTGTGCTGGGTTTTAGTTCCTTTATTTCCTTCATGCCCCTTCTATGAGTCCAGCCAACCACAAACTTGAAGTAGTGTCCCCCACACATACCCTGGGCAGATCTGCGTGCATTTAGAGTGCCCTCTGAGTAAAAAATGCTAGTGCTTCATTCTACCTGTCCCCACTGAGGAAAGTGGTGTCCCAGGAGAGAGACAGGAAGAAACAGAGCAATTTAATTCTGTGTGTTCCTACATGGGACTATTGTCAGTGTTGAGAATGTGCCGGGGAACCAAAGGGTGCTGAGAAAATGCCAAAACAGTGTCCTCAGTGTTATTCCCCCACTCTGTGAATAGGCCATAAAGATGGATTTGGGGGAAAAGCAGCAGAGTGGAAAGGCTGCTCGGTCTGGGTCTCTGCCTGCCCCAGTTTTAGGTCTGATGCCAGCAGAGTGACGCACAGCCGTGTTGCATTTCCCCTGTGCATTTCCAGGGGACCCTCATAAAATCTGCCCTTTGTGCTATAAACCTGTGGGTGACTGCTGAGTAAGTGTTTCCTCCTGGGTGATTTAGCAGGGACTGTCAACGGAGCAGCAGTTTGTCTGGATTAGAAGAAGGATTCATCAGGCAGCAACATGGCCCACCTTCTTGTCTCATTCCCATCTCCAACCATTCCATCCTCACTGCCCCAATGGTCCTGCACCCTTTCTCCCCAAAAAGCCCCAGGCTTTGAGGAAGGGGAGAAGTTAAGCAGAGAAAGAGGTGCCTGGCTGCCTCTGCTTTTCTTTCCCTTCCATAAAGCTCTCAGGGCCAACTCTGCAGTCAGTGGAATATTATCTCTCTGTGCTGCTGTTAATCTCTTTATGGCATCATTTGACCCTTTCTAACATCCATTGATTTTTGTACTACCCTTTACAGCAACTCTTTAGATCCCTTTCATCTAAATTACCAAACATCGGTGCCCAGGGCAAAACATGGGAAGAACAAATAGAGCAATGGGGAAAAGTCCATCCCGTAACTGTGATTCACTGATTCACTGGCTGCCTTTGAGGCCCCTTTCCTGCCTTTCAGTCTCCCCTCCATGGGCATCCTACAGACCATCCCAGAAGTTGACCTCTCCTTCCTCCCACAGACAGAGGCACCTCACCCTACCACAGTGGGGGCTCTGAAAACAGTACCACAGTACCTCCCACCATACATCTGGCAATAGGTATCAAGCCCAACCGGCACCATCCCAGCTATCCCAGGCCTGTGCCCCACAAGTCACCCTCATTCTCAGGTGGTGCCTTGTTCCAAGGATGAGATGGCCAAACCCATGACACCTGCAGACACAGAATCATAGAATCATATAATAGCTTGGGTTGGATTATCTAGTGGACATATCCAAATAAAGCTCCTGGCTAAGCCTTTCTGAAGCAGCTTTACAGGGCAACTCAACAAGAAGTGAAGGGTGCTGCTTTTAATTTACTAGAGAAATTACTTTTCGCTTTGTATTAATGTTTTAATTTATTTCTGTTTTCTTGAGCTCAGCCTTTGCTCAGCAGTGGCTGTCTCCTTGCCTCATACTTGCTACTTGTCCAAATGAAATAATGAACTGTATTGTCTACTATTATAGTAAAATACACAATATATCACACTGAGGTATTCTGTGAGTACGACATAAAAATTACAAATGTGCTCTGGCCAAACACCAAAATGTATTCATCCCATATTAGTGCAAAATGAATATTAATATGCTGGAAAATGGCTTGGGTTATGAGGGCTTTGTGTCATATTAGGGAGGACACTTCATTCCCTTCTCGTTTGTTCAGACAGTATCAGTCCCCAGTCCTGTCACAAGTACCAGCATAGAACCATAGAATGATTTGGGTTGGAAGGGACCTTCAAGATCATGCAGTTCCAACCCCCCTGCCACAGGCTGGGATGCCTCCCACTAGACCAGGTTGCCCAGTGCCTCACCCAGCCTGGCCTTAAACACCTCCAGGGAAGGGGCATCCACAACCTGTTTGGGCAACCTGCTACAGTGTCTCACCACCCTCACAATAAAGAACATCTAGCATATCTAGCACAGAACTCCATCTGGGACCACAGAGAGTGAACACAACAAAAAGCTGAGGCCCACAGAATAGAATTAGAGGGCCCAGGTGGTACCAAAGTTAAAATGGTCCTATCTTTCTCTGTAATCCAAATACCTCTCTTGTATGTTATTATCCCCTCCTCCAATTTCTTCAATCTCTAATTAAGTCAAAGACAACCATAATGGGCCAATGAGTTGTGGGATTGGTTCATCAGATTTGAATTTGGCTGGATTCACCTGCTGAGTGCAAGTCTATGTCATCTTTTCATAATTACTGTCCTACTCTAAGAGGTGTGGTAGAATAGCTAATGCAATGGTGAGGATAATATACTTTACAATTAGGCCATTTAATTAGCCCATTGTGTGATTTCCATAACCACAACCACACTTCTGCAAATTTATAGAGCACGTACAACAGAATATACTAAGCAATGAGGAAAAGCAACAATTTTAATTTATCAGTCATAAAACCCCCTTTCCTCAACTCTGATCTGGAAGATTCAAGCACTGAAAGTGGGTCCATCAAAGGTCTACGTACCACAATTACTGCCTTGGTGGTACCAGGAACCATACAGCTACTCATAGAAAGTCCTTGCCCCAAAATACATACTATATAAGTATATATATATGTAATATATACTATATAAGTATGACAAAGTGAGGAGAGGTAAGAAAGAGTAATGTTTGCTTACACAGTTGCATTATTGCTGCCTCTTTCCCAGATTTCTTTGCCCATAGCTCCACCTAGGTAAGGCCAACCTAGTGTCAGAGGTTAAGCTCACATCCCTCATTTGCTTCCAAGGAATGAGCAATTCCAGACCAGGTTGACTACATCCATTTCTCTCCCTCTGGGCAGTGCTTTAATGGAAGGAGAAACAAATGATGTGCTTTGTCATCTTAGGCAGAAAGCTGCAAAGCCAGGACTAGCTGGCTAGATCCAGAACTGCATGGGCCACTCAGAGCAGTCCCTTAGCCCTCCATGGCCATGGCACACAAACTCTTTCACAGCCATGACTTACTGAACAAAAAAACCTCAAGGGCATACCAAAAGGAACTCTTTGTACCTGGACTGTTCATCCCTGCCTTTCATCTCCAGTGAGTGGGCCTTTCTGCAGCACCATCTATACAAGATGGAGAGGGAATCATTAGATGTGGTACTTCCATCAGTATCTCAAAGAGGAACAGGTGACATGAACAAAGGTGAACCTGAGACCTCGTCAGTCTGGAGACAAAGAAATTACAAGGATCTTTTATTTTAGATGAGTTAGATTTTGGTTTATAGCTATATCAATACCTGTACCTAATTTATATACCTGGAAATGTAGCATCCACTTTTCCTTTGTAAATGGGAAGTGGAGGTTGAAAGCTACAACCTTTCCTAGGAAACTACATGGCCTTTGGAATAGTCTGATAATGCTAAAAACAGCCTGCAAAAGCATGTATCCTTGAATCATTTAGGGTGACCTTTTAGAAGGGAGACACAGGAAGAGGGGAGAAAAATGAACAGAGGGGGGGGAAAAAAAAGATGGGGGAAACTAAATTTTAAAACCAAACATCCAGTGCTGGCATTTGAAGCAGCTGCCGCTAGAACAAGAAAATAAAAATAAATAGAGATTTGACTTTTTATTTCCCCCTATCAAACAATATATCCCAGCTAACAGCAGCAGGATAAAAAATTACCCACTGCAGCCTTTGAGAGAGGCAGAGTGGAAGAGGAGAGAAGAGAGAAGGGAGAAACGTTATTATAAATGCGTCAAGTTGGTTTATGGCCCTTTATCAGCAAGAGCAGCTGAAAGAAAGAGGCACTGTTAGCAAGTTTTAAAAGTGTTTGGCATCTTTGTTTGGGAATGTGAATAATCTTTATATACAGGAGCATTTATTTTTCAAGGAATAGGCAGGCCCATGCTACCTGATTTTTGAAGGACTTTTTGACATCCCTGGGCTGGGCTCTACCTACCAGGTGTGGGTGCTTCATCTGAAGGTCTGAAACCATATGAAACTGCATTCATTGGAGAAAACTGAGATGGGAATGTAAAGGAATTGAGGGTGAGGATTTAAAGCTCAGGGAAAACTCCTCAGTCAGAGTCAGCTGCTGAGCTGGTTCACCTCCTCCCTGGAGTCAGGAGGGTTAAATTCCACTTCCAGTTACCTTGCTACAAATCTGGAGGAAAGCAGAAGACCACAGCTATGCCCAAACCCTAGACCCCAAGTGCAGCAGGGGAAGGGGTCAGTCCAGCAGAGCATCTCCTCACCCCCTTTTCTGCTGCTCCCAGTCTCTACTTCAGTTAGCATACCTGATACGTAAATCACTCACATTTATTTACAATGAAAATATATTATCAGAAATGCCCATGCCCTGAAAGGAGGTGAAATCTCATTTTTCACAGGCACAATAGAGAAAGAGATGTCCAAAAAAAGAGGAACAGCAAAGATAACCCAGGAGACAGCCATGACCAGAGAGAAAGCAGGACTAGCCATGCCTCTCCCCACCACAGTGAGGGAGATTCAGACTTTGCAGATTAATTCTGAAGGAGCATTTAATGCATCTCCCTTTGGGGATGAAGGATTTGCCCTGTGTTTCAATGAGACATTCAAAATAACACTCATCGTTCTTGGAAATTACACTTAGCTGAATTGTCACCTCTCAAGCACAAAGGAGGCATGAGGAGCTGGACAGCCTGGGTGTGGGGAGGAGAGCAGAGGCAGAGAGGTGGTAGCAGAGTGGCCACAAGGATGGGGCAGCCATCAGTGCGGAGGAACAGCAGAGGAACTTGAAACACGACAGGGTGGAACAGAACAGTACAAGTCAAGGGCTTGATGGAGAGTCAGCTCATGGTATGGCTAGGACCAGAAGGGAGCTGGGGTATGAATGGTTGAAGGTTTGACTGCCAGAGTATGAAGCAGAAGAAAAGAAGAATGGCTGGAAGAAGGGTAATGGCCAGAGGGAAAAGCTTTCCTTTGTGAGTGGGAAATGCTAAACCTTCCCTTTCACTGACCTAATCTTTTATGTCTTCATCTTTCTTATCTCTGTCCAACTCTCCTTGATTTGGAAAAAGAGTATAAAATTCAGAGGAAATATGCAGACCTGCAGTCCTTGCATGTGCTGAACTCTCAGAGCCAGCAGAGGAAAAGAGGGACAGCCCAAAAGGATCAGCCAATTATTACACACATAAGCAAGAACAAATCTCTGCCATGTACCTGCTCCAGTTCCCTGCATGCTTCAAAGGCATGAGATGAGGAACCTTGGGAACACCTCCATTGACACAGAGAGGGAGAGCAGTGACAGCACAGGCTGTGCTCTGCTTTCATTGCAAACCTACTCCCAGCTGGAAGGTTAGATCCAAGTCACAAGCCTGGGTTTCTCCACTCCAGTCTCACACAACCACCCATGGGTCAGGTATCAGAGAAATTCCTCTCCCACAAGTCTCTGGAGCCACCAACTGAGTGAAGACTTCAATTGCTGCTCACTTGAGGACATCTGAATGAAAGTCCTAAGGTATTTTTTACCCCTTTATTGCTCATGAGATTTTTCACATCTGCTTTATAAAAAGGTGTGACTGCATTAAAACAGATGTGAATCCAGCATAATAGTAAAAGGTGGAGCTGGTACACCTGCCCTTTTTCACTGGAATATTCTTAAACCCATGACACCCCCCTGCTAAGGAGACAGCAAATTCACCTTCTCCTGTGCAGCAAGGTACTTGGAAAGTAACAGAATTTAAATATAGGTATGTGATATTTACTGCAAAGCATGACCTGCATGCAGACAGGGGAAGGAATGCTTGAGCAGGAAGAGCAAATGACTATTGCAGGCAGAAAACCCACTGCAACTCATGCATCACACAAATGGTTGTGTATATTAAAGCGATGAGGACAAAGGGTATTGATTTAGCACAAGTATCAAGAGTCCCAGGTGCTAAAACCTGGAGAAATACAAACTGTGCTGGGCAGAATAACAACAGTATGAAATGATAAGAGGATATGAGTGTTTGAAAACACGTGTAGGACGGGCTATAAATTCTAATAATCCATATTTCTCAAAAGCAGCAGCTATTGACTCAAAAACAAAAGAGCAGGCATTGTAATGTAACAAATGTCAGACGGGATAGCAGCAGGAATTCAATTTGCTCTGGCCATATATCAACTTGAAACTTAATGTAATGGCACGTAGTTAGAGCTGCACCCTCACTTAATGTCTATTACCAGTCCTGGGTGGGTTTTCCAGCAAGCATAAAGCAGTGAGTAATTGTCCCCACTCTGCCTGCATCGCTGCTAATGAAAAAAAATGTGCTCTTGCCTGGCAGCAGAAGGAGAAGGGGAAGGCAGGGAAGCTGGACAGAAGGAGGCAACACTAAAGCTGCCAAGAGCCTGCCCTGCCAGGATCCCTCGGAAGAGTTTCAGGAGGGACCTCTGGGCCTTCAGCTGGACCAGCATCTCTTTTGTGTAAGGGTTAGGTCCACAAGGTGGAAGCCTGCCATACTTGCCAGCCTCCTCTGTGAGCTGGAGTCAAGCCTGCTGGAAGGAGGAGAAACCCAGGGTGGTCACACCTCATCCAGCTCCTAAGCATGCACTATTTATTACTGCTTGGGCAGTGGCACTGCAGTCAGCCAATTAAGGCCACTGTAATTCTCTTCAGTGACTGCAAATGGCCGAGTTAAATGACAGATTTCCCATTGAACAGCCATCGAGCTGCTGAAGGGAAGAAGCAAGAGCGTGGGCATTGCTGAGAACATGCTCTGACCATATGTCAGAGGCAAGAGGCACTTACTGAATGGAAGAGGAAGTGGTGAGGGAGGAGGCGTAGACATGGGACAGGAACCTTTGGAGCAGTGAAGCATTCAAACCAATCAAGGAAGGGCAAAGACATAAAGCAGTCCTAATCTAATCACTTCATTGCGGATAGGCAGGGGCATTCCCAATAGGCACATTATAGTTTCTACCAAGAGGAAAGCTTGAAAAAGTATAACTTTCTAGGGAGAAGTAATTCCAAATTTCAGGACACAATTTTGGAAGGTTCAAAAATAAGATCAGCCCCTGGGATAAGCTCTCTCAGGTTTGTCATTGAGCCTCACGCATGGCAGAGGACTCTGGAAGGTCACTCAGTGGTGGGTTAACATCCTCACAGCACAAGTATAATGAAATATGGAATTGTAGCCTTTGACTTCACTTTGTGGGAACAATGCTCTCTCCGTGGTTCTCAGGAGACTATTTAAATGCCTTCTATGGGTCTCAGCTCTGCCCCTCTCATTTGCCATGAACCACATTTAGAAATAGCAGAGGTGTCAAATGGTGGCATGGATTAACATGAATCATAGAGTTGGAAGAGCCCTTCAAAGGTCAATTCATCCAAACCCCCTGCAGAAAGCAGGGACATTCTGCACTAGATCAGGTTGCTTAGTGCTTTGTCAAGCCTGGCCTTGAACATCTCCCGGGATGGGGCCTCCTCCAACTCTTTGGGCAACCCGTTCCAGTTCCAACCTGTGCTGATCAGGCAGCCAATGAATCCATATGGAGCACAGGAGGCCTTCAGAATGAGAAACTGAAACCAGGCCTTCAGAGTGAGAAACTGGAACAAGGAAGGGAGATTGTACACATACACATTCCAGATTAAATCTCATTTTTACACCCTGAGTTCCAGTAACAGTATCTGTTTTAATGCCCACAGGCTTTGCATTTCTCAGTAATCTCAGCCATCAGTCTTCTGCAACTGATAACACCAGGAATGAAGCTCTCCTGAAGCTGACAAAACTCACTCTGCACTGATTTTTCTCTTGAGCTGTGTTTCTCTGAGACTGATACTGAAGAAAGCAGCTCTGAAGCAACTACAGCCTCTGTTTACCCCTCCAGATCTGTCCTGATGAGTAACATGCCACCAAGCATGGCCAAAGACAGTCTTGGCAAGAGCAAAAGCCACCAGTGAGCAGGCCAGCTCATTTTCTGTTCCCCGTGTCCCTTTCCCTTTGGAAGGCAAGCTGACGTTGACAACGTCTTGGCTGATTCCCAAGGAGACCTAGGGCAAAGGGGACACCCAAGACTGACTCACATCAAAACAGTTGAAAATATTCTGGGATTGTGTTTACAGACCCATAAAGATTTTATGCAGTGCATTTAGCCTCATGTCTCTGCATTCATCCTGGTATATGCTGAATGTTTTACTTTAATGCTATAGTGGCTGCAAGCAGGAATACTTAACTTCAAAAAATAAGAAGTAATCATATTTTCACAGTGAATGGACTGAAAATCCATATGGTCTCCACTAGGAGAGTTTGCCTTTCGAAGTCAAAAGCCAAAGGCTGTTTCTGGGGTTTCTAACAAACTATAAACCCAGTGGAACATCTCCAGGGAGAAAAAAAATTTGAAGGTATCAGTAGTAAAGCTTATGCATCATTTAATCAAGGAACTGGTCTGTAGCTTGGGCACAGCACTCTCGTGCCCAAAAGCCTACATTAAACATTCAAATTTAGGCAATGGAGGAAAAGAGGGACATAAGCAGATGGACTAAGTCTCTATGCATTTGTAAGTAAAATCTACCAGAAAAAGCACATTAGTGTTCCTTGGAAACTAGAGCATTTCATGGAGGAACATACACACAGGAAGGCAGCTTCTCAAGTGAGTCCAGGTTATTGCAAAGGACTCCCAGGCACAGTCTCTGCAGATCTCCTACTGCCTTATCCAGGCTTTTGGGACGTTTCTTTTATCTGCCTAGGACCTCAAGGCACTCTGACCAAATAGGAAGGAGGCAATAACTCCTTCTTTAAGGCAAATATATGACCAACTAAGAAAGCCACACTTCAGCCTATGATCTAGAAGTCCATGGTTAGCTCAGTGTCTCATGAGACAGTAACTTCATCATGGCACCTAACAGGAGTTTTACCAGCAAAGGAATTCAGGGGAGCTTAGCAATGTATCTACAAAATATGTTTACCCCATTGAAATGTTACTTAGTAAGAAATTCTGACCAAGAAGATCAAAATCTAATGGGATGCTTCCTGATTTCATCTCAAAACATCTTGCCACATTGATAGGTTCACATTAGGTACCCATATTATACCATCTCCTTCCAAACACACTTCTCACCTCTCTCCTCTGCTCTCTGCTCCAATCTTCTCAACTAAACTTCACCCTGCCTTGTCTCTCTCTGATGTTTTCCCTTCATTCTACCAAGCAGAAAGCCAGCTCAATTAATTTGCATCCTAATTTAACCACACTCTCAATCTGTCATTCAACTGTCAGCTGTAATGTTAGGAAATAACAGTTCAACACCTTCTGCACCACATCACTCCCAAATAAGCTCTCTTAATTCTGCACTGTTGGGTTCTGTTGATATCTGGTTGCACAACAGCTGTCTAAATCTACTCCTTAGCTGAAGAAATGAAATATGGTCCATAAGGGGATCTCCAGGTGACTCTTTCAAAGGCAGAGAGACTGCTGATGCCAGCATATCTAATACACATTACAGTAAAACTTCTTGTTCAGTAGACAAGGAGGATAGGATTGGCAGAGATGGTGCCCAGTGGAAGGTAGCACTTGTCCCTATCAAAAATGTCCTACTTGCAGTTTCCAGATGGTTGCTTCTGAAAAAATACAAAGATGCTTGTGTGGACCTGCTTCAAGCTGTCAGCTCCACTAAATTGAACTATGCTGTGAGACTTTGGAAGCAAAAAAATGAGGTGGTTGTTGTCTTGCAGTTGTGCTTTACAACTTGCCTACAGCATTTATTCCCAACCACAGAGACCTTAGGAAACAGACCAGAGAAGTGGGAAGCTCATTTACCTTCTCTATCTCAGTCTCTATCTTACTAAGTTATGTACAGAAAAAGTTTACCAAACATTAGTATTGTCCCACAAGTGGTCGTCCAAAGAATATGGCAAGATGTTCAATTTCCTTCAGCAGCAATCTTCCAGAAGACCCCTGATCAGGACTCTTCAGCTTGACACAGCAACACACAAGGTCTCTCACAGCAGCTCACACAACACCCACAATACCTTGCATGGCTCCCTTTGAAGCTCTGACCTGATTACCATAAGCAATGCACAGCAGATGTACCTCTGCAAGCCCAGAAGCACCAGGGGAAATGAATATATTAGTATTTATCATATTAATACAGATCAAGCTGGGTATTTGTTCTGACATTTCAATAATAGCTTTCTCTACTTTTTTTAAGCAGCAGCTTCTATTTTCTTCTCTCTTAAATAATTTATTGTTAGATTAAACTTATTTTAAATTGGGGTTTTTTTTCCATCAAATTTAAAATCTTATTTGGATAGCCAAAGGGGAAAAAAGTATAAATGAAAATTCTCTCTTTTCACTTCTCCATTCTTTCATTCCCTCTTTTTCCTCTCTTGTTAAAATCTCATAATCAAAGTGACAATCTGTCTTTCCCAGGAAGGAAGCTGGCTCCTTTGAACAGTGCTACTCTGATAGCTCTCTGCTTTGATGTGGGATTTAACTTGTGCCCTCAGCAATCTCAAGAGGCTGTGAACAATGTGCCACATGTCTGTGTGTTTCTGTGTTTGTCCTTACTTGCACATACACAACCTCATCCTTCCACACATGTAAAAAATAAAACTAAAAAAGGAGAAGGGAAAAGCCAGAACATGCCACAACCACACAGAGCAGCACTGTGAACCTTATAGAGCTTTTACTGAGCACAGTTCAGAGGGGACCTTGATCTTTGCCTTTTCCCACAGAGACATTTTCAGCTTTATGGCACACAGAGGAACCTGTTACAGGAGGCTGACACTACAGCAAGTCAGGTGTGTATTGTAAGCTGTTCCTTCAGTGCATATTCCATAGACCATGGCTACAGTGTAGGGTACGTGCGTAAGAATCCCAGGTGACAAGACACTATTTGCAATTGTGACATTATAGAATCATAGAATCATAGAATAGTTTGGGTTGGAAGGGACCTTAAAGATCATCGAGTTCCAACCCCCCTGCCATAGGCAGGGACACCTCCCACTAGACCAGGCTGCCCAGTGCCCTGTCCAGCCTAGTCTTGAACACCTCCAGAGAGGGGGCATCCACAACCTCCCTGGGCAACCTGTTCCAGTATTTCACCACCCTCACTGTAAAGAATTTCTTTCTTATGTCTAGTCTAAATCTATCCCCCTCTAATTNGTAAAGCTTTGTCTGGTATGGGGCAGCTAGCAGATTTGACCAAAGGAAACATAAACTCAGGCTTGAGCCAATGGACCATGTCAAAATTTTAGTTCTCCCTTGATTTCTAGGGTGATTACTTCCTAGACAAACATTGCTGTCCCCTTGCCAGGAAGGCTCCTCCCACCACTGCCCTGGTGCCTCAGTTGAGTGCCTCAGATTTGCTGTGGGATGAACATCACAGCCAGAAAGCACCCTCCCTAGCACATAAGGGAGCACTGTTACTTGCTGCTATGGTTTTCCAGCAGTTATTAATCCCATAATTCTCCACTCTGCTTCCAGCAAATATCTTCTGGGATTTCACCTAGCCCTTCAGAGATCACCTTCCTCATCAGCATTGAGACTTTTCTCATCCTTAAGAGAAGTTTCTGGTCTAAACAAATCAGATGTCTTAGTTTTGTGGACATGGGAGATTTTACAGGTGCTTCTGCTTCCTGGAATTCTTCCCGAGTGGTTTTCCCTAGCAGCAGGCCAAGTGTACAAATACTTTGCAAAATATTGAACAGCATGAACTTTAGAACTACAAATCTCCAAAGCACCTTCAAGTCAGAAAAAACAAAACCTTGACAAGGTATCCAGTTTCTTGCACCAAAAGCCAATCTTTTGAGTAAAAATTGTGTCCTCTCATAATGCCCCACTATCAAGAGCCTGAGGGTTTTTAAAAGTTCAGTATTTCAAGTTTTTCCTAGTTTTCTACTAATTTTAAAACATACACACAAATATGTGCATACAAACACACACAGAGAATTTTCTCCTGCT
Organism: Turnix velox; assembly: GCA_013400935.1. Classification (NCBI taxonomy): domain Eukaryota; kingdom Metazoa; phylum Chordata; class Aves; order Charadriiformes; family Turnicidae; genus Turnix; species Turnix velox. Next base: position 78,161 of record VZTY01001926.1, read on the forward strand.
TTAAAAACAAAAACTTTTTTTTCTGGATTTTTTTTTCTCTCTTTTATGTGTTTCCTACTCTTCATCCCTTCTAGGTGTTACTGGAACTTGTATCTTGAATCTTTTGTCCCTTCTCACTCCAGAACCCCTTCACTGCATATCTTGTTTCTCAAAGTCCTTAATCAGCCATAACCAGGGGTTAGATGTTGGGCATGGAGGAGTTAAAGAACATAACAGTTGTCACTTCAAAATCAAGGGAGAAGTGTGGAGGCCAACAAGGGACTGCCTACATCCAGGCAAGACACAAGATAGGCATCAGATGGAGACCAAGGAGAAGTGGTGTTTTGGGGAAATAAAATTGAGACCACAGGAGGAAGAGCTAAAGAGATAGTGATGAGGAAACAAGAAGAACATGGGAAAGATGTTTTACATTGCATAAGGAAGCATTTTTCCACATGTATCTGGAAGAAGTAGGGAGGTTTCCCAGAGCATACATTGTAGCTAGAATACACACAGGAAAATTTGCACCTCCAGCTTTTGTAATGTTTGATGTATGAGGTAAAGCCCAAGTCTTCCTCCTCAGAGGTATGATGCTGAGCTAAAACATTACCACTCCCCTATCTGCCCTGACCTCTTTGACATGGATAACCAAGTCCATCCAGATGTGTTTCCCCTTTAAGCCCCTTGCTTTCCAGAGGTACCGAGCATCCACAGCTCCTGCTACTCATAATGCAGAGGCCCTTTGGGCATCAGCTTTTCTACTTAGACACTGGGATCCAGATCTCTGCACCCAGCTCTGAGAAACGAGGCACAAGAGAAGGCTGTGCTGAATCTTGCTGCCAGTTCCCCTGGGGCTCTCTGCAATACATGGTGTACAGATGCCTTGGAGTCTGTGCACTGCAGACTCGGTGTGCTACCCAAGATAAAAGCTAGGAATGGCATCTCCCTGCAGAGCCCCTATCTCATCTCTAGCAGGCAAGTAAAGGATCAGTGTGCCCAGGGCTAGGTCACCAGCCATACTAGCCCAAGGGCACCTCCTTTGCTCCTTCATGATGGTGGTGCTGCCTAAACCCAAATGTGCTGCCTACAGTCACTGCACAGCACTTACCCTCATTTTACATTCTGCATCTCCCTCCTGAGGTTTGCTGCCAGCTTAATAGAGTGCATGCTGGAGAAGGTCCCCCCACCCCTATCTTCATGCATACCCAATCAGGCCTTCTGATTATGCAAATTAAATACAGTATCATCACTCCCTCCCTGCCCCCCCCTCACATTCCTACCCCACCCCATCCCAGTACAAAAAGGGGGAGGAAGTAAAAAAACCCTCCATTCATAACCAGAAAGATCAATTATATGTAATGATGGGCAGTCAACTCCCTGAAGCAGTTGCATAATTACTAATGCTAATGGATTCAGAGTGCCTCTCTCCTCCTCTTGGTGGAAATGTAATTGGAAAATTCATAAAAGCACGAGGAGGGAGAATGGGTGCTCCCAGTGGTCTGAAGTGGCACATGCAAAGCACAGGAGCTCTCCGGGAACTGGAGAGGAACCTGGTTGCTCACTCTTGGCTCCCATGGCCAACTTGCCTTTCGTCCCTTCACCTGATCCAGCATCACCCTACTTCTAGGGAGCAGGTGAGGAGAAACCAAGGAGTAGATTTAGAGATCATTCAGGTCAGCTGTCTTAATCCCAAGAGGATTATAAAACTAAGATTTAATAAAATTAGGAAAGTCTCTTCTAGGTGTCTCAAAGACATTGAGTAACAATACATGCCACTTTCTTAGCACAGGATTTCTTGGGCCCTTGGGCCCCACAAATCTCTAGTAGTTGTGTCTCCCTCTATTCCCCTACACATGCTTGTAGCTGCTGAGCTTCCCTCAGACAGAGCTTGCTATTTCTTCCCCACTGCCTCCAGTTATGATGCCACCAGACTTGGCTCCCTTTCCACAGCAAAATCAACTTCATGGTCAAGGGCTGGCTGCAACACAACAGCGAGAGAGCTCAAACTACTCCATGCCCCTGGGGCAATGCCTTTTCCTTAGTTCAGTCTACCTAATGATGGCTACAGAAGGTGTCAAATCCAGGGCTGGGCCATCTCCTATGGTCTTATAAGGTCCCTGTCCCACCACTCTCCAGGCCAGCACACCCCTATGGCTAGTATTTCATAAATGGTGAACAAGAGACTGCCCACATGATAGAAGAACTCCACTTCTTCCATCTCTTTCCTGCATTTACTTCCCACTTCTGCAGTCTGCCCCCAGGTCTGGGGCTGAGTCCAGCAGAGGCCAGTTTGGCACCTTTGAGGTCACTGCCCCTGCCCTCCTGGAGGGTCTGAATTCTGGAATGGAGATAAATTTTGCACTGCACTGTGAGCAGCTGGTGAGGCAGCAGATGGCTGGGAATCTGTAAGAGTAAAAAAAAAAAACCTGGGGCTGTGACAGCAGCACTTTTATTGTTCACTCAGTCCCAGTGCTGCCAGACTCCCAGCGCATATCAAACAGGGGACATGCCCTTGCAAACACCATCATAGACAATTGTGCAAAACGGTGACAAAGCTGCTCTAACATACTCAGCCAAGCAGTCTGAAGTACACCCTGTAGTAATAACAAACCTCTGCATCACTGTGGAGAGAGAATTGACCCCTTGCCCTTGCCCCTTTGCTGTGCTTCAGCAATGGCAACCAGCCCCAAGGGACCAGACACCAGTCAACTTTTTAAAATTGCACTATGAAGCACTGTACACACCTTCAGCAGTGCATAAATAATAAATAACAGCAATAATATGGTCTCTTGAGCAAAGCAGCATTTCATCAGGAAGAAAAACCTGTCCTCTCTTAACATTCCAGTTGATGCCCACTAGCAGCCCCTGTCTTAGGGAGGAGTACACAAGTCTGCTTTCCATCAAAGTCAACCTGTAATTTAGAGGAAGTCCTGGCTGTTGTGAGATAAGTTTGGTTAACTTTTAGCATTGTGAGGGACCAGAGCAAGGCAAAAAGCAGTTTTGGTGATGAATTCTTCTCTTTTCCCTACTTGTAACTTACAGCAGCTGCCTCAGGCCTGGGTCTCCATCTTAAAAGCAGCCAATAAGATAGAAATCCAAGTGACACCTACATGCACCAGAACCAGTGCCTTAGGCAAGGCCGCGATGGAAAAGGTTTCAACTATCCTTGCTCTCTTTCTCAGCTTGGCAGGGACCTTGTTTGAGATCTGTCAGATTGAGTAGAAGCTGGAGATTTCCAGCATCTCCACAAAGTGAATGAATGAAACCCCTCAGGAGTTCAACTTTCAACATGGAGAATTGAAGTATTTGTATAAACCCAGACAATATTTCTTACTTGGACACATTGGAGTGGCTAATACTTTCTCAGAATATTATTTAAGCCATAAATGACTTAATTATAAACATTTCTGAATGTTACTAGTATACCTTGTTCGCTCTAGACACTTCAAAACAGGTTTTAAACCATTTCCCTTTAGAGACTTCCAAATTCTAAGCTCTCAGCCTACATTTCCCTTTACTTTGTATTTCTTTTTAATAATGATTTATTTGTACATATAGATGTCTTTGAAATCAAGTCCTCTTTTGATCCATTTTTCCAATATAGTAGAAATCCACAGACAGTGTGAAGAACATTTTCAATCATAGAATCATAGAATAGTTTGGGTTGGAAGGGACCTTAAAGATCATCGAGTTCCAACCCCCCTGCCATAGGCAGGGACCCCTCCCACTAGATCAGGCTGCCCAGTGCCCTGTCCAGCCTAGTCTTGAACACCTCCAGAGAGGGGGCATCCACAACCTCTCTGGGCAACCTGTTCCAGTATTTCACCACTCTCACTGTAAAGAATTTCTTTCTTATGTCTAGTCTAAATCTATCCCCCTCTAATTTATATCCATTGTTTCTAGTCCTCCCATCCGATATTATGTTAAAAATTCCTTCCCCTGCCTTTCTGTAGGACCCCCTCAGGTACTGATAAGTTACTATGAGGTCCCCTCTGAGCCTTCTCTTCTCCAGGCTGAACAACCCCAACTCCTTCCAGCTAATCCCAGCATTCCTACTTTAAGAAAACATCCTTTGTTTCATTCATTTATCACTAGGGAAGGAAGAAGGCTGAATCTAGGAGTAATAGATGCAAATTGCAAGAAGGTAGGTTTAGGCTGGATAGAAGAAAGAAGTTATTTACTGTGAGGGTGGTGAGACACTGAACAGGTTGCCCAGAGAGGTTGTGGATGCCCCCTCCCCTGAAGGTGTTTAAGGCCAGGCTGGATGAGGCATTGAGCAACGTGGTCTAGTGGGAGGTTTCCCTGCCCATGGCAGGGAGGTTGGAACTAGATGATCTTTAAGTCCCCTTCCAACACAAACCATTCCATGAAAACACTGCCAAAAAAAAAAAAGCCACTATGGTGATTTGGTGATTGAGCCTTATTTCAGCTAAGTCCGACCTACACAAATTTTAACTTTTTCCAAAAATTATCTACACATTTCCATTGAGAAAAAGAAAAACCTTGCTGTTCTAATTTTGTAGCAAATTTCAGAACAGAAAGAGGAAGCGTGAAGGTGGCTTTGTTTGAGAGTACCCATTCTTGAGAGCACCATTCTTGGCTTTGCAACCCAGATAAGGAAAAGAATGGCCAGGAAGAGGAGTTTACTAAGGCTATCCAAAAAGCAAACAAGTGCCAAGGTGAGTGTTACAGGCTCTGTTGCACAGATTTAATGCTACTGTGTACAAAAGAGAGACTTGAAATATGATAGCAGATACGGGAGACTGCTCCAGAGCACTGTGACAATATTTGCACTGTCTCAGCTGCCTACACGTGGAGGGAACCTCCATCCCCTTCAGGGGTTGCCTGTTCCCAGCTGCAGGAGAGCTGCTAGCAGCACAGCAGAAATAATGAGCTCCTGCACAGCTCAGGACAAGAAGCAGGCAAGAGCTTTTGGGGGCAGGAGATCCGATTTCCTCAAAAGCAAGCACAGATTCTCCTTCTGATCCTGCAGCAGAACTAGAGCTCAAGAGCAGAGTGCAAGTGGAAGGACTGGAACTGACTGAGAAAGGTACTTCAAATGCTCCTTACCCCAGAGACAGCCTGGAGTGACTCAGGCTGTCCTGCAGGGGCTGCTTGATTTCCCCAGAATATCTTGTTATTTGAGATTGAGGGTTGGGTAAGTGATCTCAAACAGCACTAGATCCTATCTGTACAGCATCTTCAAGACCAATGGACCCTAAATGTCCGTATGAATTTCATACAGAAATGGTCTCAACAATCATCAGGATCCAAAAGGAAAAGCGAACAGGCTACAGTTATTTTTAAAAGAGAAGTTCACACAGATTATATCTTTTTCTGAGCCTGTTGATCTCCAAAGATTTTTTTTCCCCTCTATATTTATCGTGGCCTTAATCCTGAGTCCTGGCACCTGCGGGGCTGCTGGCCCATGAACCAGAATGGCCCAAAATAAAACAAAAATAGTCTGTGCTGAAAAGTAAGTCTAAAGATTATTTTCTTTTTTTTTTTTCCTTGAAGTACCAACTGCAATGGCAGTACTACATCAATAGCTTCTGAACACATCTCCTGAAGATACAGTAGTTTCCAAAATGAGGGGAGAAATGATTTTGCATGAATCATTGCAGGCAGCTCTAATGGTCAGAAGACTCACCAGTGGTTTTGCAGAAGTTTCTCGGTTGCTCATGGTGCAAGGCAACACACAAACAAAGCAATGGAAGGTTACTATGAAATAGCTTTCAACAGCATTTTTCAAAGGGTTATTGGTTGAAAACAGAGAAAGTAAGTCAATAAAACCACAGAGGTACACAACAACACTATTTAGTTGTTTGCACAAAGCTCTTCAACGCAGCAGCAAATTAAATAATGCTGTTTCTACAAGATCAACCTGTAGCTAAAATGCTGTATCTTCATAAGGCAAAATCTTATTGAAAAAAAACATATTAACTCCTTTTTCGGTGCAGGAAATAAAGACATCCTGGAGAAGGACAATTGTATTTGCTATTTCCGATGCTACAACCTTTGGAAATATAAAAATATTTCCAATATAAAAATATTTCCAATATAAAAATATTTCCAATAACCATTTATAATTACAAAGCTGAAAAGGAAGCAACCCCTTGTCCTCTTGATTACTTTGAAAGCAGCACTGAAATTTCATTGAGAATACTTGTAAAAGTTAAAGATTCACTGTAATGAAATTATTGCAATATTGGCAAAGTGTCTCTCTTTGTAATTGGTGATGTTCATGTCCATTTGTACATGGAGTTGTATTTCCCAAGGCTAATGGAATATAAGAATATATTATATAGCAAGTATACTTTACATATATCAGCCTTTGATCGAGGAGGACATGTTGCAAAAGTTTCAGATCTCTTTGACTCATCTCCTAAAGAGTTCCAGTGTCCCCACAAGACATTGCTATATGCCACATTTGAAAAGAACCTTTTCAAAATGTTCTTAAGCTGCTAGAAGTGACTTTGGTGCAAGGGATGAGGATTGTTCAGAAGCAATTTTTAAGGCTCCTTTCAGGCTAATGAACACAGGGAGGCATTTTTGGTACTCTGAGTCACTTACAGGCCTTTCACACTGTGCTAAAAGCTTTTTAGTGGTAAGAGTTTTAAAGTTAAAACAATGGCAAAACACAGTAATTGAAAAGTAAGTTACAAAAGGGAGCTGAAGAGAAAGTATTTGGCCATGAATGTGACTTTAAGAACACATTGTATCCAGGAAAAAAAAATAAATGGAAAGGAACTAATTCACCAACACGCATTAGCTATCAAATATCTGCCTTCACATTTCGATTAACTCAACTGCCTGAATCCAATTCAGCCACTGAAAAAAACCCTGTTGACTTCTCAGGAAACCATGAATATTACTCAAAGAATGAAATTTCTCAAAAAGCTTTATGGAGTTTTAGCTTAATTCCAGCACACACTGGGACAGCTGATAATAGGAGCACAGGCTTCATAAATCCAGGAGTTGCAACTGGCCAAAGTTCCTTAAACTCTGGGTGTTGAGGCCCCTAACTCTTGGAGCACACATCCCCTCCTCCCTTCCTTCCTTTGCAGCAATAAAAAACCTATTTTCTTGAGAAACAAGCTAAGACAGATTGCAGAAATATTGACTCTGTTAAGCTGAGTTTCAAATTAAAGTCCCTTTCAATTATACATGTAAAGACTTCTGTGAAATAACTTTAAAAAAACCAAAGATACATTGAAATGCATTGAAACTCCTAATAAGCATTATATTTTAGATAAAAATTGACACTTAAGAAAATTGAATTTTGTACTTGCAGGCAACAGAAAAGCAGACTAGAAATGTAAGGAAAACAGAAGTTATTTAAAATGTAATTTGAAACAATTAGCTAAGAAAGGTGGTTGTGCTTTTTCTCCAGTACTGAAAGTCCCTGTATCTAGTTTCCAAGAACAGTCAAAACCATTGTACAATGCTCCTTCAGCCAAACACAGAGACAGAAGACCTCTGTTTGCAGCCATTTCTACACCATCAAATACAGCACAGCCACAGTCCAGGAACTTTCCTGATCTGGCAAAAAGGAATTAGAGGAAGGTCCTGCACCTGGGTCGAAGCAATCCCAAGCACAGA
>VZTY01001926.1:90466-120852 GCA_013400935.1 Turnix velox
ACCCAGGTGCAGGACCTTGCACTTGGCCTTGTTGAACTTCATGAGGTTGGCTTGGGCCCACCTCTCAAGCCTGTCAAGGTCCCTCTGGATGGCATCCCTTCCTTCAGGTGTATCAACTGCACCACACAGCTTGGTGTCATCTGCAAATTTGCTGAGGGTGCACTCAATCCCACTGTCCATATCTCCTATGAAGATGTTAAATAGCACTGGTCCCAGTACTGATCCTCTGGTTTGCTCAGAGCTGTAATGCAGTTTGAGTACCCCTTCTCCCCACACACACACTTCCCTGCCTTCCTCCTGTCTAAATCTAATGGCTTTAACAAGTCACATCCTCAGGACAAGAGGAAACTTTAGGCGACTATTCTCTTTGTTCATTCAGTTTCCTCCTTTCTTTGCTGTATTATACACATCTCAGCAACCAGGGGGAACATAGTTCACTAAAAGAACAAGCAAACTTCTTTTAGCAGATCAAATTTATAGATAAGAAGCTCTTAAAACCCCCATTTTCTTTTGTGGAAGGCTCGGCAGAAAGGCCAAGAGAAAACTTGTGATGGGGTGCCACACGAAGCCCAGCTTGCTCTTCTGCTCCCACCAGTTTCATCCCATGCAAATTGGCTGTGCAGTTCTGGAGCTGCTGGAGACCCTCAGAGAACACACTCAGGCTGTATGTTCTGATGACACACAAAGAAGCTCTTGCCCACATCCTGAAACTGAGCAAGGCAGGCTCGTCAAAGAAATCCACAGGTTCAAGGTTTTCATTGTTTCATGGACTCCATAGAAGAGTTCTCAATAAGCTCTGCCTCTATCACTGACCCAATGTCACTGTCCCCTAGCTGCTAACTCCTGCAGGATTCCAGATGAAGCAGAGAGAGACCCAACCACAGCTATAACCCAGTGTAAGCTCTTCACAGCATACACTGTGCAACACAGGGCCAAATCCTGAATTCTAGGCTCAGGACCTTTGACATAGAACAGAAGATAGATGGCATTTGTGTTCCCCTCAGAGAAGGGCACACTACTAGGAAAAGTCTTCAGGTTTTAACATTCTTTCACTCTTTACAAAAGCTGCTGTGCCATTTGCCTACAGTGGGTCTGAAATGTGCTAACAGAAGAATCTGGCTGTTCTCCTGCTGCTGTCCCAAAACATCACATCTCCCAAAGACCTGCAGCCTTCTCTGAGCCTTTCTTTTCTTATTACTTCAACAATTCAAACAATAGAAATCCCTCCCCATCGGTTTTTACCACTAGACTTTGCTTCCACTGGCTCAGAGTGGTTCCTCCCACTGTTTCCCCACATGTTGTCTCTCAGCTTTAATCAAAGTCACTTCTTTATTTCCCATCTGATTACTCAAGTGCTATCTGGCCCTCAGCCACCCTCAGAGCTGGCACAAGCAGGTGCAGCTCTGACAAAGTGACATCAATCTGTGTGCACCCTGAATCTGAGTTGTCTCCCTCATGGAGACCTCTTGCTCCCAACTATTTATGAAAACACAGTCTCATGTTCTGCACATGTGACTGAAGTGCAGGAGAAAGGGAGTAACTTCTTGCCTCTTTAACCTACTCCTAGGATCACCAAGTGAATAAATTGCCTCATCCTATACACCTTCTGCCTGTCTTTGAAATGTAAATGGACTCCATTCAACTCAGGTCTTAGCGTTTTGGGTCGGGGGGATTGATGACATTGCTGAGTACTCCCGTGGTTTCAGCACTTACATTTCTCAGACCACCGAATCATGATGTCCCTCTCTGCTCTTCTTTCTGCTGTCCCACTGGAAGACTCTCCCACTCAGAATCCCTTCCCAGAAACAAGTGTGTCATACTCTCCTCAGTACCTGGCAAATGGAGGCTATAAAACATAACGATTAACCTGTGGCTTTTCTTTCCCACTATTGCTATAGCACTGCACAGGCAGTGGGAGCTGCTGCACACAAAAGCCTTTACCTCGCCGAAGAGGCACCTGCACTATAGCAGGTAACTGTAACCCCAAGTGAGGGAGAAATATAAATTCACTGTCTCACAGCTGATTTGAAGAGATGCCTATCTGCAGATCCACCTTCAGGGAATTCCCAGTGTCCTGGAGCACAAATCAAAGGCTGCTTTTTGGAAGAAATATTTGTACCAGGAGTCTTGAAAATATTTCTAAGCTACCAGCAACACTGTGCTGACTCACACTTCCACTGAAACCATTCAGTTTTCTGAAGCATCAATGATATCTGCCCAGGGACCTGCAGCTCTTTGAGTTATTAGTTGTGCTTCACAAGTGAAGCCAACACAGAATATTGTGGTTTGGACAGCAACAGGATTTGAGCAGCAGATCTCTTTGCTTCAGAGAGGCAGGATGTTATGAATTCTCCTGAGTGTAAAAAGCAGAAATTCAGAGAGAAAATCCTTTCTAGAGCTACTGAATGTAATGAAACTACATTTGGATAGCAAAGTCATGAATCTCTAGAGGTGGAAAAGGTGTGTTTAGGAAGTGTTATTACATGTTTACCCTGCTCCTACATTCTTCTCAGGCATCCACTATTTACCTCCACGGGAGAAAACAAACTTGGCTGGATGGACATTTGATCTCACATAGTTCAGTTGCTCTTATGGAGGTGAAGACAAACAAAGCACAAAGAAATTCACCTGTACCTCTAAACTACTCACAGATCTGTGCACCCTATTTGCCTGTCACTGCACTGCACAGAGACACAGCATCATGGATGATTTGCCTCTTGATACAACTTGGAAAGGCCTCCTGTTTAAACTCAGAGACTTACCTTGAATACCCAAGGGAATAGAGGAGAATAGATATTTCAAGCTCATTTTAGAACCGGCAAGAGAGGAGGGTGTGGGAGAAGGTTAATGGCCTTAGATTAGCTAATTTCTCTCTCCCCAAGTGAAATTATTGTGGGCTACTTGACTGTGATACCAAAGTACACAATTGCACTCACAGTTGTGTTGCTCAGCTTGGATGGGATGAATCCAAAGTTCAATTACGCGCATGCACTGAGTACAGAATCTGCACTTCATTGCACAGTATGATGAGCTAATGCCCTACCAGGCACTAGTTTGTCTTTGATGAAAAAGATTTTTGAAGAGTTACAGGATAGCATCTTGGTGAATGCCATGAGAAAGGTGTTCTCTCACACTCCCCTGTCTTATTCTACTGTGGGCAAATAACCTCATCAGAGTAATCGCTGCCTTTGTCCAATCAGACTGTGAGCTAGAGAGAAGGATGTGCAAAGGAGGCCTCCCAAGGTCATGGTGGGAAAAACACATCCACAGCCATACCAGCAGCTGTCAGGCTCTGCCTGGATGCCTTTGATGAAGTGGTCTCTACAAAAACAAAGAGCATCACTGGGCACAGGGACTAGATCTGGGCAGTATGTATTGAGCATGAATAAAAACCACCTGCTTGTTCCTTGTGCAGAGAGCTGGGCACCATCCCTTCAGACGCAGTTCAGCCTCGTGCTAGAAAAACAAAGGGAGGTGCTAAAGGCCAAAGCTTCACCTTCATTCCTTGACAGCTCTGAAACACCAAACATACCACAGCATCTAGCTAAGCAGCCTGGCTTGTGCTGTGGCTCCCTTGCCAAAGAGACTGACTGACAGATTCAATCAGACACACATATGATGGACTGGGACATCAGGAAGCTCCATCTCAAGCTGCCTCCTGATTTCCTTTTGTAGCATTAATCTCCAGTGACAGAGGGGCACCCAAGGTGGATAAACCAGCTGTGCAGTGCTGTAAGTAGGACATCATGTCACATAAGCTAAAGGGAGCTCAAGGGACTTCTAAGGTGCTTTCATGCTTGCTAGGGCAGAACATCTCAGTAAGAAACCCTCCCTCTGAGACAAAGAAAGGCTGAGATTGCTCTTGTGAAGAGGGAAATAGAAAATTCCCAGGATACCGATGGGAGGATTGAAGCTTCCGTCAAGACAGCCTGTATGTAAACTCATCACAAAGCTTCCCATCAGGGGATCTACACAGCATTTTCCTGTCATAAACAGATCTCCAAAATGAATGCAAAAGAGTAGTGACAAAAATTAAGCCTTGATCACAGAGGGTCATCTCCCACATCAGCCACACTGCACAGTGATCCATCAACCCTGTCGTCCACTGTCTGGCTGCAGGGACAGCCTCTGCTTCTTTCTCTTCTCCCACATTCCAATGACCTCTGCCTGATCTCCCCTTCAAATACTCCATCTCCAACCCTTCTGTCTTCCCTGGCAACACATACACCCTCAGCTTCTGCCACAAAGCTATGAATCATGATAGAATAATAAGCTCGTTTGTGAGCTGCACACAAGCCCAAAGGACCAAAGAGTGGAATAAATCACTACAAAGCTCTATAAGCTGATTTATTCATTCAACAGTTTTTCTGCTTTGACTCTTGCCTCCTCTACCTGTTGTCCAAACAATGTGCTAGTACAACAGGACAAACAGTAACCTCCGTTCAAGAGGTTCATTACTTTTGTGGTTCCAAGATCAAGAGATGAACTGACTAGTGAAGGATTTGAATCCCAGAGCAACAGCTGAATGCATCACTGTTCTGTCTGATCCTCAGGCTGGTAGTAAGGCCTGAAACCATGTGAAATATGCAAATAACTTGCTAACACAGGCTTAAAGCACACAGCTCCACTGGGGAAAGACCTAGTTAACCTCTTGTTCTCAGGATGGTGGAAAAAACGTGGGCCTCTCTCAGGGCACCAAGGCTTCTGAAGATGAACACAGCTGTTTGCTGACCAGTACAATGCAGTGTCAGTAAAGTCCTCCTAGGTTAACTACATCCATGTGATAGATCAGAGTCACCTAAAGGGGGCCTACAGAAAGGCAGAGGTAGGACTTTTTAATAAGATACATGATGGCAGGACTAGGAGTAACAGATGTAAATTGGAATGGGAGTGACTCAGGCTGGATACAAGAAATTCCTTACGGTGAGGATGGTGAGACACTGCAACAGGTTGCCCAGAGAGGTTGTGGATGCCTCCTGCACACCTGGAGGTGTGTAAGGCCAGGCTGGATGAGGCATTGAGCAATGTGATCTAATAGGAGGTATCCCTGCCCATGGTAGGGGTGTTGGAACTAGATGATCTTTAAGGTCCCTTCCAACCCAAACCATTCTATGACCATAGCCTACAAACAGGAAATGAGACCAGGCAAGTTTATCTTTTAAGGTATGTACACAGAAGTGATAGTGATCTTCAGATTCCTCCTGCCTGTCCCTCTTCATCCCACCTCCCTTTCACCCTTCTTTCAGTCTCTCACACCAGAAACTCAGGTATGCATGTTATTTTTTGTTCTTTCATGCTTACCCATTCCTGGGCTTTCTCACTCCAGCCTAGCCAAAATAATTTTGTAAGATTTTAGCAAAGCATCCTTCTGGATTAAATGTCCAACAAAGAGTTAGACAAGTGAAAGAGAGATCAGGAAAAAGACTGGCTGATGATTTGGGCACAAAGTGGGGTTACATCAGGCTGGTGGCTAGTCACTGGTAGAGCTTCCAGTGCCTGATTTAAGGGCCAGTGCTCTTTAACTGCTTTTGAAAACAATCTTGTCCAGAATCAAAGGTACACTGGCTACATCATCTACAAGGAAGTTGTATCCTTGTACATTTTTCAACATAGTCATAGCTCAGGTGCAGAGAATATGGAGAACAAGTGACCAGACATGGATTCCTCTCTGAGCAGTAACCCCCAGAAACCCAGGCAAGCATCCAAGCCTGGAGTTTCTTCTCCTCAACCTTATAAAAGAAAGCATGGCTTACTATAGTGCCCCAGCGTGCTGGTTTGGGTTGGGGTAGAGTTAATTTTTTTCATAATAGCTAGCATGGAGCTACATTTTGGATCTGTGCTGGAAACAGTGTTGACAACACAGGGGTATTTAGTTATTGCTGACAATCCAGCAGAATATCTATCCTTGGATGCCAGAGAGTCAGGATCTCATGGCAAGTGATGCTGTTGTCCCTAAAGCCTCCTCGTGATGGCTAGATGCTACACAAATGCCAAATATTAATCTTTCATAGATGTAGGAACTATGAATGAAGAAACAGCAGGGCACAGCTAAAAGAGAAAAAGGCACACAATGGGATCTATTAACAAGCATCCTGTTAGTGACCACCTGTAAACCAGGCAGTATGTGTAAGAGACATTAACAGATCTCACACAGGCCCTTGCTATTACTATTTCACAGGGAATCATGACAAAAAGGAAGTCTTAAGAATAAGTTGAGTCCCTCGATGCATTATTCCCTGTGAAGGCCTAAAAGCACCATAGTGAGACAGAAAGCACCAAATCAAAGTGCAAGCAGTGTTACTATGATCTGGGGGGGGTTTTACCCTTTGGGAGGTAGTTGGCTACTTTCACTGATATCCTCTCTGCTAAATCCACAAGACTTTCTGAAATCACTCTGCGCAACAGTTGGCTTTCAAACTCTGTCGCCCTCATGCTGAGAGTATCCCTAATTTATCTCCAGGCAGATGAAAGGAGCTAGGAGGGAAGCTTGTTCAGTTCTTGCTCAAATTAATCCCTCTTTGCTTTCAAAACAACGCAGGAATCTCTCAGCTGGTGTTTTTGTTCATGACTAAACACTGGTGGAGGGTGTAATATGTACCTTAGAGGAATAGCTCACCATGAACACATAAACAAACTCCCAGGCTCACATTGCTTTTGTTTTGCAGCAGGACCCTGAGACACTGGGCTTTGAAGGCCCTTTCCTTTACATAATTAAGAAGAGATTATTTTTGCAGCACAGGATGGAATCATGTTCAACAGCCCGATGACAGCAAGGAGCTAAAGTAGGGGAGGCACACTTCGCAAACAGTGGATAAATGGCCCCCCAAAATAATGGAGGAGGAACAGAAATTGCAAGGAAAGGAGAGGCTGGAAGAGAGAGGAGCCATTTGGTTCCTACAGGGGTGTAAATTTCTGCAAATCGCTTGCTTCAAGATCAAGGTTGAGGTCCATTTAGCAGAGCAGCAGGGGAGAAGCTGAGAACCAAATTAGTAAAGAGAATTAGTTCATCCCAGTGCAGGCTCAACTCAGCACCCATTGGAAGTAATTGGAAGTCTTCCACTGTCTTTTACTGACCCTTAAAGGCCACCAGCCAGATCTGGGTTAGAAACAATTAGCAGGAGCCATCCAAGACCAAAAAAGATCTGAGATCTCTGTAGATATCCCACATGAACTAGAATCTCTTCAACTCCAAGGGGAACAGGCCAGAACCTTCTGCTGGGGTGCAGGTGAAGCCACCAAACAAGACAGGAAACAGTCTGAAAAAAAGATAGCTGAGCTCATCAGCTGCATGACTGGTCATTTGTCTTCAGGAAGGATAATGTCAGATCTTTCTTGGAAAGGAGCAATCTGCTTGGAAGTTCAGAGGAGCAGTGGTGGAGGCAGTTCTGATGTATCACAGACCACATTCACCTCACACTGCCACCCAGTCAGGCCA
Organism: Turnix velox; assembly: GCA_013400935.1. Classification (NCBI taxonomy): domain Eukaryota; kingdom Metazoa; phylum Chordata; class Aves; order Charadriiformes; family Turnicidae; genus Turnix; species Turnix velox. The sequence continues at coordinate 97,902 of VZTY01001926.1, forward strand.
CATTAACTCAGTACTGTGCTAATTTGGATTTGACACTGCCCGAGCAGCTCACAAATCAGGTAGATCCCACTTGTGCTGCCTGTGGAGAGCCACCCCAGCAGCACAATTGTTTGCATGCAAAGCAGCCAATTTCAATTTGGCCATTGCCCATCTTCAAGAATGGCAGTGGTAACACTACTTACAGAAAACTGTCTTTTAAAAAAATAAAAACCAACAAGAAAAAAGCAGCTCTGGCATTGATTTTGAAGGCAGCTTGAACCTCTTAGATTCAAGCATCAAGAACCTACATCAAGCAATGTTTGGGGACACTTAAGGGCCCACAAAGTGCTTTTGAACAAGGGACTCAGCCTCTTGAAGGCCTTTTGCCTCCATAGAGGTGCTCCTGTGGCTTGTCAGTCGGACAGCTTCAAAGTGTTTCCAAACCACCATAACACAGACAGATCTGCACTTCACTGTATTTAGACCTTTTTTTCCTCATTTCCACAGACACAACAGCCCCTTAAATTCGACTTTGCATCAATAAATTGTCCAAGATAATAGGACAGATTAAAAGAAAGTGGTCTGATGAGCAGGAAAATATAATAAAAAGGTGCTTGACTGCTGGAGTCAGTACTGGCCTCTGTGTCAGAAGCACAATTAGGCCTCTCCTCGCAGGCCACCATGGTTTGGTGTTGCATCTGACAGACAAATCAATCCTCCTCTTCTTCTAAGCACTGTCTAATGAATAAATCAAGGTCACTGGTGTTGCTGCTTTTCCCTTCTCCTGCCAGCCAGCTGGAACTGGACCTGCCACTTTGTTCCATCTGTTCTGCTTCCAACAGGATCCAAGTGTCCCGGGGAGCAAGATGGAGCGACTGAAACACACAACTGGGCAGAAAGAGTCCCTGGGTTTACTCCCAACTAATGTGTTGTCTTGGAGAACTCACACCAACCCTTTAGATCAAACAATACATTCACTTAGCACATGGCACATCGCATCTGCTGAGCCAGCTGTGGACACTGAAGAAAAAAGTACCAAAGACTTCTGGTTGTTGCTGTCTTTGCATTGGTCTAGTTCAAGAAAGGAGAAAACCTGCCATATCCAACTAGAAGTCCACCTTTGAGGAGAATTGCCCAGCTCTGTAGTGTTTGAGGCAGGCTCTTTTGTTGCATGCTGAAGCTGAGTGTGAGGTCCCACACACTGGCCACCATGCACCAACCAGGAGGGCACATCACAGTCAGCCCTTTCCCAGCTAGACTCAGTCCATATTCCTCCTGCTTCCCAAAGCCTCCTGCACAGACAGCCCAGATCTTTGTTCAAGAGCCCCAGACTGTTGTGTCACAACACTCTAAACAAATGCTACAATGATTTGGTCTGGTGCATGGAAAGGGGACCTGAAGTAATTAATACAGTAACAGCAACCATATCAGTAATGTCTTCAGCACTAAGGATGTATCAAGTGTTTTCGAAATACCCAGGAAGATGAGGCTGCTGTCCCACAGCACTCACCCCAAATGGGAAGGAACCCCATTTGGGAAGGAGACTTGCCAGACGAAGCTTTTTATAGAGTGGCCTGGGTTGTAAGAGATCTTTAACATCACAGAGTTCCAACTTCCCTGCCATGGGCAGAGACACATCCCACTAGCCCATGTTGCTTGAAGCCCATCCAGCCTTGCCTTGAACTCCTCCAGGGTTGGGACAGCCACAGCATCTTGCAAACCTGTTGGGAAACTGCTACTCAGACCTAGAGGAAGTTTGTCTGTGCTTGCTTTTTATGTTTTATCTGAGGCTATTCCCATGGAGGATTTGTCACAGAAGTCTACACAGGACTCTTGAAATGGGTCAGAAAACTCTGGTCCTGAGAGAGCATTGTGAGCTGCAGAAGTGTGTGTGATTTTGCCAAACAGATAGGAAAAATATCAGAGTCCTTTGCCTTAGCTGAGCTAGCCAGAACACATTCCTAACATCCTACAGGAGGGGTTGATTGGAATTTTCATTGATATATTAAGCAACAAGAAGACAACTGCAATGTCTTCCTTGCCATACAGCAAACTTCAACCACTTCTGTATGAGCCTAAATGCAGTCAGGACAGCCCACTGGGTAGCTGTTAGTTCTAGCAAGAGGAGAGGCTCAACCATTGAAGCTGCAGGAGAGAGAATTCCCACAAAGCTGTGAAAGATGATTGTTAGCCCATTGGTATAGATATTAATTACAGAGATTTCTGCCATGCAGGCATTCTAGTAATCATATGAGCAACAAGTTTAACTGCCTCTTTCCATCAAATTGATGGAATGAGAAGTGGGCACTCCTCTGGGCTACTATGAATCACCAAAATGCAGCTCCCCTCAGGGTGGGATGCAACTGTGTGCAGTAAGAGCATCTAATCTATTAAGGCAGAAATAAGCACAGCCGTACCCAGCCAAAACAGAAAAAAAGTGAAAAAAGGCAGACAGGACCAAAATTCCTCACTGATTCAACTTGCCTAAAGTCAGAGGGGGGAAACCAAAAGCAGATCCCTTGTTGGTAACTCTGCTGCTGGGCCTGATTCACAGTGATCATCTCTAATGACTCCAAGGGCTAAAGACAGAGGCTTACATCACTCCTTGAAAATGCCCCACAACTGACATTTTTTAGCTTCCTCATTGGCATACACATGGTAAGGGGTTGAGGACATTGTAAGGACAGAGAAAAGCACTAGGAAGATGCAGAGCCTGTTTGTACTTTGTACATGGCATGGTGCCATGCACTGTGAATTGTAGCACGTCCTCAGAAAACAAAAGCACTGTGGGAGGAGAGATATCTGGCTGCTCCTGGCTTGGACTCCCTTCCCCCTTACCCTCAGGATGGCAGAGTTGACCACATGCTAAGGTTAGTGTGCCAAGATGCACAAAAGCTGCTGCCTTTTTTCATTTTGGTTTCTTTGAACATGCAACACCTACCCCTTGCCTTTTACTGCCTTTTCTAGTAGTTTGTGTACAGAGATACTCAGAAGACAGATTGTAAATCTAGCTCTAGGACAATAAATTCAGCTTGCTAAAAACACACATTCATTGTCAACGAGTACAGGAACCTGGGGTTTTGCAGACAGTGAGGTTATTAAATGCTGCTGTCAGAGCAGCTTTATTTGACTGCATCAGCTTTTGTGAGACAGTACTTAGTACTGCTTTAGACTGCCACCAGCACTGCACAGCCTGGGAGCACAGGCAATGGACACTGCCTTCCAGGCCACCCCTACCTGCTCATGTGCAGCAACCTCACCAACAGGGTATTGTGCCACAGAACCAGACAAAAATATCTCCTATTAACAGGTTATCAGGCAAAAGTAAGGTAACAAACCAGGTCTGAGGGTGAAACAGGAAATTCAAGCAGTTCTCCGTTCAGGAAAGGGCTGACAGAGCTCCAGAAAGGGTTGAAGCCCAGGCCATAAAAACAGCGCTCCATGGCTGATGGGTAGAGGATGAGGATGAAGGTCCCAGGTGAGGGTGATCAGGACCATTAAAGCCTATTGCTGCACTCATTGCCCTGAGAGGGAAGTTACCTTTTAGGTGTCAACTCTGCAGCCTCTTTTTGTGAGGAACACTTTTCTGAAGGGAGCAAGACTGCTTAAAGCTTGCTTCCGGAGCTGACATCAAAGAGTATCAAGCTGAAAAAGATGAGGAAGCTGCAAGAAACAGCAGATCCTGCAGGAGGACAGGAAGATAACAGAAGGAAAGAGAAGGGAAACTAAGAGAAAAAAAAAGACAGAGGACTAGTTATAATCACTGCAGAGAGGGAGGAAATCCTTCCTGTTCATATAAAAAAGACAGGACAGGCAGCATCCTGAAGCCCACAGTACACACAACACCCCAGTGACACACTGACCCCATTTCCTGTTTCTGTGGCATGATTAATAGAAGTGACAACTTTCAGCAGGCAGCACAGTGGGAAGATCTATCTTGGGACCACAGAAGCAACATCTTCTCTGTTGAGAATCCCGAGCACAGATTTCGCTGCAGGACATTTAGAGAGGTGACCCAGATCCCACAAGGATGCTGAGCAGAGATTCTGTTACAATGACCAGCTCTTGCTGCAGGTAGTTTATTCATAGAAATCTCTAGGATACCTTGAAGGAAATTTTCTTGTTTTAGAGAGCTTACTTCACTGAACTTGAAAAAAAATTGATCTTTTTTTTTAAAACCAACTTCTCCATGTCCCAGAAAGACCAGCACTTCACCTGCCAACGCACACGCTTAGAGCACATCCTGGGATCTCCCTGGAAAAAAGGTCTTACCTAGGAAGCTTAGTCATATTTTTATCCACCCCCATGAGACTGACTGCCAGCTCCCCCAAAGTTACAAAGGCCAAGCAGCTCCCTTAGAGTTCCAAGAGCAAGAACACCGCAGCATGAAACAAGTGAGAGTGAATCTGTCTCTGCATATGGATCCATCACAGCTTTTTTGGGGTTTATATAAATTAACATAGCTGAGCCCAAACGCAGAGAGAACAAGGGAGAAAACGAGACAGCCCTTTGTAATGCACACAGGCGACCACTAGAGTGCTCTCTGGCTAAACAGGGCATATTCAGAAAAATTCCTAACTTTTTGTCTATGAGATTTCCAAAGCTGCTTGAGGGAATATCTAGTTCCACTTTAAATTAATGTGAATCAAGCATTGAAAGCTCTGTGGTAACTTGGCAAATCTCTGCTTTAATATAGAACCTCACTGTAATTAATATCAGATTGTAGAGCTGTGGGACACACTGCAAGGAGGTCAGCAGACACTCTCTGACATATTCCTGAAGGCCTTTAGGCTGAACAACTGCTGCATCAGCTCTATTATTAGTACAAGCCCTTAGCTTATGTCCCATGTACTCTGGATCTGCAGGTTGAATTAAGGATCCATGGACACACATAGGGCAACATCTGGCTACTGCAAAGCTGCACCTTCAAAAGCTAAGCTGCAAAATTTGAGGTTAGTCTTTTAACTTTGTTCATATCCAAGTATGCCTGGCCCCTAATGATCTTCTCAGTAAATATTCATTAAAAGGGCCAGGCATAAACTGATAGCCCTCCTGAGCTCCCCAAAGAAGCTACAATATTGAGCTCTGAGTTTACAGTTGTCATATGGTTCTCCATCTGCCCAAAGAAAAAGGGGGCAGCTTCTCTTTAGCAATATGAAAAAAAAAAACAACCAAAACTCTGTGAGTGAACTCATGACAGATGACAGTTGTGGATGCCCCACCCCTGGAAGTGTTTAAGGCCAGGCTGGATAAAGCATTGAGCAGCCTGGTCTAATGGGAGGTGTCCCTGCCCATGGCAGGGGGGGTTGGAGCTAGATGATCTTTAAGGTCCCCTTCAACCCAAGCCATTCTATAATTGTAAGGACAGCAGGGACTAGATAAGACAGGACACATGCAGGTTGTCCCCTGCACACTGCAAGAGGTGCATGCCAGTGCCTAGGGGGATTTCTGAGACCCTAAGAGCTCTCTCTGCATCAGCACTGGGGGGGACAGCCAAGGACTGCACAGATTTTCTCCAGCAGTGGCCAGCAGCCAGGGTTCCTTGCCATGCCATGACTTAGGCAGCACTGGCCGCCAAAATGAACAGCAGCCTGGAGGCAGAAGGGGAGCCTGGTTTGGCAGCACAGCCTGCACCAGAGTCCTCTCTACCTTAAAAGCTCTACCAGAGCACAGCTTTGACAGAAGGAGAATTTAAAGGACCCAAGAGAGCTTTGCTGCCACTTATCTCCAGCAGAATTGGTTTAATTTCTCTCTCTCCAAACACAGTTATCACTTAAATGCCCACACTTAAGTGACTTGTCAAAGCAGTAGTAGCAGGGAGCAGGCATCCCAGGTTTTGGCATCCAGAGCATCTCTGTACAACACAGCAGCATTCTTGAGGGTGGCTCTCCCTCCCCAGGCATCTGCTTTCTGACAACCACCAGTGCTGCCAGTCTGAGAGTGCTGAAGAGAGTAAGGTCTCCCACAAAACTGCACAGTGGGAGCTGAACAAGTCTTCAGCCATCTAGAACAAGCCTCAGAAGGGGTGGACAGGGAGCTGGGATGTACCAGAGGATGAGACTTTCCTTTGTGAACCAGTTGGAGCACAAAATGCTGAGCAAGATGCTTTCACATGCCTTGTGTAACTAACTACAGGTCATGTACACCCTAGCCAATGGCTGCCTTAAACAGACAGAAAATAGGACAATGAGAAACAAGCAGCAAAACAACAAGAATGAGTGCATGAGAAGAGACTAGGAAGTAGATATTTCAAGCTTCTAAATAAATATGACAGAAAATATTCACCTTAAATCAGGGATGCCACCAAGCCCATTGGAAATTTGCCTGGCCCATTTTCATGTCACCTTGCCAGTTGCTGGGGAGACAGATGTATTTGCCAAGAGTATTTTTAAAGTGTACAAGAACAGGATTTGCTGCACTTGCCCATGCACTCTGTCCATGCACAACTGCTCTGACTATCTTGGGCTTGCTCATCTTAAACTGCTCTCACAATGCAACCACATGGGTGCTACACCATTACCCAAGATAGGCCCAAATGTATCACAGTAAGTGGAGTTAAGAAAGCTGTGCAATTAAAGGATAGAATCATAGAATCATAGAATAGTTTGGGTTGGAAGGGACCTTAAAGATCATCGAGTTCCAACCCCCCTGCCATAGGCAGGGACACCTCCCACTAGACCAGGCTGCCCAGTGCCCTGTCCAGCCTAGTCTTGAACACCTCCAGAGATGGGGCATCCACAACCTCCCTGGGCAACCTGTTCCAGTATTTCACCACCCTCACTGTAAAGAATTTCTTTCTTATGTCTAGTCTAAATCTATCCCCCTCTAATTTATATCCATTGTTTCTAGTCCTCCCATCCGGTATTATGTTAAAAATTCCTTCCCCTGCCTTTCTGTAGGACCCCCTCAGGTACTGATAAGTTACTATGAGGTCCCCTCTGAGCCTTCTCTTCTCCAGGCTGAACAACCCCAACTCCTTCAGCCTGTCCTCATAGGGCAGTTGCTCCAACCCTTTGATCATCTTCATGGCCCTTCTCTGGACACACTTGACTTCCTCTGATCTAGAGTTTAGCATAAAATGCCCCATCGTCTACACAAATAGTGTAAGGCTGGACATGTTTCTACTCTGGGGGTGCATAAAGGACTAGGAATAATGGTTGTAAATCAGAAGCAGTGTTACTCAGACTAGAAATAAGAAAGAAATTCTTTAGAGTGATGGTGGTGAGACACTGGGACAGCTTACCCAGAGAGGCTGTGGATGCCCCCTCTCTGGAGGTGTTGAAGGCCAGGCTGGACAAGGCACTGAGCAACCTAATCTAGTGGGAGGTGTCCCTGCCTATGGCAGAGGGTTTGGAACTTGATGATCTTTAAGATCCCTTCCAACCTAAGCTATTCTATGATTAGATACCATACACTGCTTCCTTCCAGCTCTCATCTTAGTAGCCTTCCAAACCCTTGTCATAGTTTTCTTTAGGATACACATTGTCCTACAATTGGCCACAAAAATCTCCCACACCCTCTCAGCACACAGAACTATGCAAAAAACCCTGAGTACACACAGCAACAGAGATTAAACAGGAAAGACTTGGGGATGCAGGTAGAATTTGCAGGTGGAGGCTGTTACCACAGACAGTTTGACCCAGGCTAGGTGCCTCCCAGGCCAACTTCGATGGAGACAAAAGCACGTGCTCATGTCTTACATCTGAGAATTTTAAACCTGTGTCAAAACAATCTTGCTAATCATGTGTTAAGGATCATAAAAGCAAGGCAGTTGGTGCTTTAAGTCAAATGAGCACCAGAACTTAGAGTTGACCCCAGGCAGCTAAACTAGGAGGAAAATTATTTTAATTGGTCATAAACTGATCATTTTGTGGGGGAGAAATGAGATTTTTCTAAGACACTCCACTGCAGCTTCATTCTGCCATAGTAGAAGCCATCATTATAAGCCAGTTTGAGTGGGAGCAAATCAAGGCAACCTTAACACCTCCAAAAATCCAAGTCAGCTTTCCTACCTTTTGCTCTCTTCAGCTTAAGTCCTCTGAACAGAGGCACTACCTTGCTAGTGTGACATCCCACTGTAACCATGCTGTACTCCCCAAACACAAGCATAGCTCACTGAAAGCAAGGGTTAAGAAGGAAACAGCTATTTTCTGCCTAGCATTCAAATTGTTGGATTCTAGCCTGGAAATAAAGGAATATAGAAAAACACTTGTAAAAACATAAACACAATATGCTCAAATCATGCTTCCATTGACTTTGAGCAGTGTTATGCCTGGAGTGAAATGGCTCTGTTGGGCTTAAGTTTGTCCTCAGAAATGCATTCTGGGTTCTCCACAATGGCGTGGGAATGACATTGCTATCTCCAAGGGGAGAATTTGGCCAACTATACTTAACTATTTAAAATTCCAGCACTATCTGCAGAATACAGGCCTGAGTCTCCTAAAAGCAATATCATCTGAAGAAAAAGATTCTCCAGGATGACTAGCAAACTGCACCCTCTTCTCTCATCAAACCACAGCAGTTTACAAAGTGATCAGCAAGGGTATTGATTCAGATAAGGAAGAGGCAATATTTGCCTAAGCACCTGTGCTTATGGTGTGTTGGATCTACCCAGCAGCTGGCAAACCCAGTTATTGTATACTGTGGGAGAGAATTCTCTACCATTTCAACTTTAAAAGTGCCCTGAAAGAGTAGAGAGAATACACAGAAGTGTGCATTTTGGCAGCATGAGAATAAGTCAGTCTGTGCTAGAGCCAGAGCCTTCTGCTTTGGGTCACATTGACTCAAATGAGTTGCTAAAAACTAATCTCCTTGTTGCTGTATTTATTCCTTAAAATCCCTGTGTCTGGGACTTAAGCAGGAGTTTCTCAGACTTCTCTTAAATAAGCACAGAGCTCAGCAAAGAAAACTGAACAAGAACCATACACTCCTCTTCCTACACACTTATCAATTTTCTCCTACAGTCCCCACCTGCTGAAGCCAGCCTGGGTGTTGTGAAGGGCAGAGGAGGAAGAGTGTTCATACTAGAAAGACCCCATCTCTCCATGCATGTCCTTTTCAGTCCTAAGCATGTCCTTTTTTGCTTCCTAAGCAAATTCCAACATCCTATCCCTAGAACCAGCTATTCAGTAGCTGACTCCAGGCATCAAAGTGCATTTATTAGTTGTAAGGAATGCCACTGGGAAATTCAGCAAATAAATCTGCAATATCAGGAATCAGCTTAAAAGGCTTGAACTACGTCCCAAAGCAGATATTGATGTGTCCAGAGCATGGTTTCCTGAGCTGTATTTAATACCATTTTCCAGGAAGACATTGCTACTGTGTAAGAGCATTCACTGCAAACCTCAGGAGGTATATTCACAACTTAAAATATCATTAACCCAAAACAGGGCTCACTTCTGTTACGAGGTGTTTGGAAAATCTATGGTGAATGGCTTCTCCTCACCACTGAGAAAGCAAATCTTAAATCCCAAAGCGTTCTCAGCCCAATGCAAGCAAGTCCCAGAAAACCCACACTGCCTGGAGAAGATTATTAGGACAGTTTATGTGTCACTAGATAATGTTTGCAGTTTGATATCAGAAAACACACACAGGCAATCCACTCATTACCAGCCCCTCCAGAGGAGGAAGACCAGAAAAGGAGACACCAAAAGTAGTTTTAAAATGTTCTCCTTTTAATTCCTTTCCTTTCTGTAAGCTTGGGGAGCAAAAGCGACTTCATCCTGGGAGATAAGCAGTGCCTTTTCCTGCTCTTCTCACACATGAAATCAGTAGCACTTTTCACATTCAGTCCTATCCCAGTTTTGTCACCATTTTAGGAAACACACAGATATGTTATGGAACATCCCTAAATTTACCACCTAATTTAACATTCTCCTACAACAGAGCTGGCTCCGTGACACACAGCCACATGCCACCAGAACTGGGAGGAATTAGCTTGCTCCCAGCTTCCACATCAACAAGAGGAACAGCTGGGCCAGATATAGCTGCTACTGTAACAATATCAAGGACTAGTAATTTAGGTACCATTTGGGTAGCAGGTATTTCTGGAAGCACAGTAGGGCTCTGACAGCTGTGGAGAGCCCACTGCTTCCAGACACAATTTGTAGCAGTAATGCAATTCACAGACTGACAAGCTGAGTGCAGGTAGAGCTGCCAGCACCCTCAGCAGGTACAGCCAGAAGACACCTCTCATTCCCAGGCCATTTCCACACACTTTTGAAAAACTACTTCACAGTCCAGTGTTTTTCCAGAGCTGAAGAGTATTTTGAATCATTTCAGAAAGAACTCTTCAGCTGCCTGTGAGTGACACAGTGATGAAAAGCACACTTGGAGTGGGGAGAGAACCCATTCCAAAACTCAAAACCCTTCAATCCAGAAAGCAGGGCTGGTGCTTGAAATCTGTCACATACAGGCTCAACGAGGAACCTATGGTTTCCTAAATTGGAAGAAGTTTGCCTTTGATTTAACAAAGTTATGAGCATATGAAAATTGCATACTTAGCATGCAAGGAAGTGGAAGGCTTTGTGCAGTCTTAACTCTGCATTAGCATATTCTTATTCATTTATTTAGGCATTGCAAATTTTCTGATAATTATTTCAGTTATGGACATTATTATTTTCCCTTTTGGAGGACACAATCTATTTCAGAAGGGTTAATAATCCTGCTAACACTCCTTTCCTAAGCTGTTCATTGCTGCTGATAAGGTTCCACCTGTCTTTATTAGAGTTCTAGTTCATTTATAATTGGATGCATCCTGTACCAAATGTCTCTAGAAGTGCTGATGTGATATCCCAGATGGTAATATTCTCTCTTTCCTCTATGCGTAGTTTCATGAAAAGGCCCACTGACAGCTAGTGTTTTAGGGAAATCTGTGGATACAGACATGGTAGGTGATCTGATCTGGTTTCTAATAGGGATGGGTAAATCCATTCAGATGAAAAAGAAGCACAGAAGAGTGTATCAGAGCCAGAGACTTGCATGTGGGAGTCCCGGGCTTTATTCCCAGCACTGTCACTGATCCGTTATGGAGCTTTTAAACTGCTCCACCTCAGCCTTCCTCATCTAAAATGGGCTTATTATTGACTGTACCTACCTGGCAGGTGTCTAGTGGGGATTAGTTAATATTTGGAAACACTTGGAGATCCTCTGAGGGAAGGTGCAATATAAATGCAAAGTAGCAGCACTGCTAGTCTATTAACTGTTGACAGCCTGCTCTGCTCCTGTTTGAACTCTGCCCACATACCAGTGCTGGGAATTAACATGAGTAAGAGTCCCAATAAAAAGCCACACAGAGGGGAGTCCCCATGAATTTTCCAAGAAGTGTCTCACCCCATCTCCTTGCTATTAGTACACAAAAACAAACCTCTTCACACTATAAAGCACTGCTTGGGGAAGCATAAAGACCAGAAGGCATTATTTAATCCCTGGAGATACTTAGAAGCAGGGTAGATGTAGTTTAGATTAGTGATGGTTTTGGGCAGAGTTATGTTGATGGTTGGATTGGATGATCTGAAAAGTTCCTTCCAACCAAGGACTAAACATACATTAAGATGTTTTCTCATAACTTAAAACATTTTACACGTACAAAACTGAGCTGTGAATCTCAGAAGGAGGGTGCCCCTCTCTGTCCCATGATATTCTCTTTTACAGCTTCCTGCAAGAATTTATTTGTGAAAGCTTGTTTAAGTCTGGTTTCATTCCAGCTATCTAAGACCATTGAAAAACTCTTCAGGTGGAAAAACATAAAAGCTCAAAAACCCCAATGAGGTCAATATTTTTCAATCTGCAGCTCAGCAATTGGTCTCCCCTTCTGCAAAACCTTTCACACGCAATACACAAAAGTAATAAGGGCCAGGCAGTGAAGTAATAATTTTTAGAAAGGGTATAAGGCTGTCCCTGCATTAAAAAAGAACAAAAAGCACCAGACTGCAAGAATTAATGTTTTAACCTCAAAGCACCACATAAACATTAACCTCATGTGCTTGATCTCTAGGGTGTAGAATTATTCTTTCCATTCTATAAAACAGAATCTGAAAGATTGAGGAGAGCCTCCCAAAACTAATCTGGCCCCATAAGCCAGGCAAGATCAGAGAGAGCAGCTGGACACTGCTCATGGTGCATGACTGCAAAGGCAGCTTTGCTGATGACTCTGAAATCCACTCCAAGCAGCTTAAAATGCTACTGCTCCTCTTTGGCCTCCTTCCCTCTTCACCCAACAGTGTTTATCTTTCTTTTGAATGGGTGCACATCCCAAAGTAAATCATAAGGCCAGGGCAGTAGGCAGGGTCAAAGGCATATGAATTTACTGTAGCATCTTCACTCTCCCAGAAGCCTTTCCAGAGTTCTAATAAAGATTTCTGACACAAGATACTAATACTGGATTATCTGGGTAATCTCCCTGAGTTACTTCCCTGGTTTGCCTGGTTATAAATAATGAATTAGGCCTCTACTTATTATTTCTTCTGCCCTCTGAGGTCACTGTGAGTCTTGGGAAGGAATACAAATTTAAGAATATTAGATCCATTTATTAATATCAATTTCTGCCAATCCTGCATGAGAGATGTTCCTGGCTCAGTGCATGCCATTGATACAATGGAGAGGCTGGGGTGTTAATAGCACAGTTCTAATAGCTAAGAACTGGCCCAGCTTTACTCACCATTCCCATAAATTGAATTTTAAAAAGGCAGATGGGTGCTTCATCAGTGGGAACAGAATCATGTGCCAGCTTTCATTTCTTTTCCATTCCTGAGAGCTGGTGAAATTAAACTCTCCTCACTGGCTTTGTCCACATAAGCCTGTCACCACAATTTAGTCCTAGTCTTCAGAGCCCCTGTTATTTCCACACCAGACTTCTAAAGCAGCCTGGCCAGTGCATCTTAACTGTTTCACTGCTGCCTTTCACTGTAACACACATCCAGCTGAACACAGCAGAAGTAACCCCTGTAGAGCATTTCAAAGTGAGAAACCAGAGCCAATGCCACAGCCCCTGCCTTCCTCCCTCTTGCTTTATGCCATCTGTTCTTTGATACAAAGACAATTAATTCCAGTCACAAATATGAGGATGGCTGCAGCTGGCAGTGCCAAGTTGAGCCATACTCAAGGGGCTGGAATCACATTCAGCCACACTTTGAACACTGGTAGAGTCTTTATTATCATAGAATCATAGAATAGGTTAGGTTAGAAGGGACCTTAAAGATCATCAAGTTCCAACCCCCCTGCCATAGGCAGGGCCACCTCCCACTAAACCAGGCTGCCCAGTGCCCTGTCCAGCCTAGTCTTGAACACCTCCCGAGAGGGGGCATCCACAACCTCCCTCGGCAACCTATTCCAGTATTTCACCACCCTCACTGTAAAGAATTTCTTTCTTATATCTAGTCTAAATCTATCCCACTCTAATTTATATCCATTGTTTCTAGTCCTCCCATCCGATATTATGTTAAAAATTCCTTCCAAACACTGTGTTCTTAACACCAGGATCCTCTGCCTGCAACAATGTGCTGAGGAGTGTCAATATTTTTAACAAGAACCCCAGATGAAATTACTGCCTCTGATCATAGGTGGCCTTATCAGCAGCCCTGGTAGGCTTCATTTTGCATTTCATCCAATTATCTTAAAAAGTCTCATTATATCTTCAAAGGTCCTTCCCTGAAGGAATCAGTTACCAGCCATCAGTGGAAGGATGGGGAGTAGAAGCCAAGTAATTAGGAGTCTGAAGTTATCAAAGCTTGATCATACAGATGTTTCTGAGACCCAAGGCCTGCTGGGCTGAGCAGGACAATGCAGTATCACTGCTGACCAGTCTACTTCTGTGACTTTAACTAGTGTGAGAAGGTCTCAGCACAAAGCACAGCCTGTCTCTACCTCCACTGCAGTGATCCAACTCCACCTCTTTAGCACCAGGCCTAAAGGCAAGACCAGAAGCCACCAGATGCATGTGCAATGCACAGAAATCACTCCTTTGGCTGAGGATCTCAAACAAGCTGAATTCAAAAGTTACTCAGGATTTGTCTGATATATTAATTCAGTCAACTTCTGAACTCTATATACAACATCAATAAAACCCGGGATGTTTCCAGCCATTGTCCCTACCTTTACAGATGCTCCTAAAAGGCATCCTTGTGAATACTAGCATCATGCTCTTGGGAAATGCCAAAGCTTGCCCAGTGAATCCAGCAGCACTGTAATTGCTATTGCTCTAACACACACAGCCAATCACCACTATACCCCCAAGCTCCAGTTTGTGGTAGTAATGCAAAATTCTTAAGAAATCTCAGACATAATGCACAAGTATAAAACACTTCCCCTTGCAAAGTGATGCACCAAGTTTTAAAATACTTCTCAAATCTTCAGAGACTCAAGAAAAGTGCTGGTTTTTTTCCCTTTTCACTTTGATGTTGTTTCATTTTCACCTTTGAAACACGGATCTTTTTGCTGTAAGCATAAACATAGCTCTTTAAAGACTTTTCATGCTTAAAATGCATCTTTTAAATATCAGCCACGTTTGAAACAAAACAGAAAGCACGTGAATCACTGGCATTGAAGATCATAGAATAGCTTGGGTTGGAAGGGACCTTAAAGATCATCGAGTTCCAACCCCCCTGCCATAGGCAGGGACACCTCCCACTAGACCAGGCTGCCCAGTGACCTGTCCAGCCTAGTCTTGAACACCTCCAGAGATGGGGCATCCACAACCTCCCTGGGCAACCTGTTCCAGTATTTCACCACCCTCACTGAAAAGAATTTCTTTCTTATGTCTAGTCTAAATCTATCCCCCTCTAATTTATATCCATGGTTTCTAGTCCTCCCATCCGATATTAGGTTAAAAATTCCCTCCCCTGCCTTTCTGTAGGACCCCCTCAGGTACTGATAAGTTACTATGAGGTCCCCTCTGAGCCTTCTCTTCTCCAGGCTGAACAACCCCAACTCCTTCAGCCTGTCCTCATAGGGCAGTTGCTCCAACCCTTTGATCATCTTCGTGGCCCTTCTCTGGACCCTCTCCAATAGATCTTCCCCTGTGCACATTTCATAGCCCTCTGAAGCCCTGGTGGAGCCTTCAGAATCA
This sequence comes from Turnix velox, assembly GCA_013400935.1. Taxonomy (NCBI): domain Eukaryota; kingdom Metazoa; phylum Chordata; class Aves; order Charadriiformes; family Turnicidae; genus Turnix; species Turnix velox. The sequence goes on from VZTY01001926.1 coordinate 112,945, forward strand.
TTCTTGTCTCAGCAGCAGATACTAGCAACTTCCTCCCTGAAAAAGTATTAGTGCTATCTCATGAGGAAAGGCCAGTCTGCCACTGTGCTTGAATTAGGACTTGACAGTCCTTCTCCATCGAAGCACAGCCCATCCGCTCCCCTTCTTCTATGTCAGGTGGTGTAATTTGAGTCCCTTGGGGAATGTTGGTAATTGAATGGGAAGTGAGACCCTCTGAGGCAGCAAAAAAGGCAGACGGTACAACTGAGGGGCAAGTCTGATGTAGCTTTAACTTCTGCTGCCAACTGAAAGCCCATCCTTTGGAGACAAGGGATTTCAGTGATGGTCTCAGCATGAAGGAGATACTCTCTCCTACTCCATGCTTTTGTGATAACCACAGAGAAACTGTCTGATCACCCTAGGACTGTCTGGAGACATGGTTATGAGGTTTCCTTGTAGTGATGAAGTATATGGGATGTTATCAGTTGAAATCGACACATTATAGCCATCACAATCCCATAATGAACTCAGGAAGGAGCAGAGTGTATGAGAAGAAACTCATGGAGGGAGAGCACTGTGCTAAATATGTCACATACCCCAGAAGAAAGGAAAATCTTCAAATCTGTTCTGTATTTCACTGACAGTCAATGTAAACATCTTAAAGCTGGCGTTGATCTGGCAGAGCTGGGAAGGAGTGAAAATACACTCACACAATTGTTGCTGCTTCTGCTGAATTTTGCATGAAATGGGGTAATCTCAGAAGCCCATGAACAATGTATCAGAGCAGCCGATCCCAGAGCTTAGAAACACATGAGCAAGCAGCTGGCTGGGAAGACAGAAGCAGGCCGAGTGTTGCCATGTTTTTTAGGCAATTAAAAACAAAAGAGGTTGAGAGAGACTGAGAGAGAAAAGACAGAAGGAGTTTCCTCATTGCACACCAGAAATACTTGCACAAAAGCTTCAGTTTTAAACCCCCACACCACAGTGTTTGACATTGCTCTCCATGGATTGCTTGATGTCATCTCACCAAGCATCAGACATCAGCCTCTAGAGATCAGTCTGTTGCAACACCAGGCTTCTCACAAACTCAGAGATAAGTACCTGAAAGATCCCAGCCCATTCCTGCTGGGATGAGCAAGATGGCAGATGATATGTCCCTAATGTCACCACTTCTGGAGGCAGCTCTCAGACTTTAGCACTTTCACAAGAGATATGTAATTGCATCTTGGCTGGTCAAACCCTTCCTGGAGTAATGACATGGCTCATAGCCAGCCTCAGTGCTTCAAAACTGGCCACAAAGCTGCCACCATGGCCTGGAGAGCAAAGTAGGCTGAGCAGCCCCCAGGCATAGTCAGCTACCCCCTCCCTACACCAGCTGAAATTTAGTAGTGGGATGAAGGAAAGGATTTTCTCTCTTCTCTTCAGCTGTACTGCTCACATCCTACCCAAAAGAAGCCATAATGCAAATTTTCAGGCATGGCCAGAGCTTATTGATAGTCTCATACTGTTGAAGAAGTGGTCCAGAGCCCCTTGCAGTGTAAGATCTCTCTTTATCATCATAATACAGGGGGGGAAGGACAGGTTACAAGCAGAGGTGAGATTTCCAACAAGTGCAGAGGAACAGCAAGTTTAGATGCAGAAGATAAGACAGAGATAGTACAGGCTAGAGCAGCCAAAGGAACACTGACAATCATTCTATAGCATACCCTTGCCATCTAGCCCTTACAGACCCTTAAACAACCCTTGCATCCCTTTGGGCAGTCTCTGCTTCATGAAATTATTTACCAAAGCAATCAATGAAGGAGAAAAAAACAGGGGGGGAAGGACAGGGGAGGGGAGGGGAAGATTCAGGAAGTTACTCAGATTACAAGTCTGCACAATTAAAACCTTGATATTTATGGCACTGTAAGACATTAATAAATAATACTTTGCTCTTCTACAGCACTTTTCCTCTAATGATCTCCAAGCAATTTACAAGTTAGATGAGCTTCACCAAACCCCTGCAAGGTAACAATGAGATAAATGGAACTCTTTTGGTCCTAGCCAAAGTTAAGATCTCTGGAAGGAAGGAAATGTAGCAGAGCAAAGCAACATTACCAAATGTATGCAAGCACAAAAATAACCTAAGCACATAATTTTTAACTATTCAGCAATACTTAAAACACCAACTGAGGATTCACCATTCTGGGCACTATCTGATGCACACCAATGATATCCCTTGAGCCAAGGACACAGGATGTGCAAAAGGATGGAAGAATAGTGGGTGAGTACAGGTAGGAAGCCACACAAGAAACACCTTGCGTACTTTCTACTCATTGTGGTGCTCTAATCACCACACAGCAAGCCTTAGCTATTGGAGACTGGCACTTAATTGCAGGGAGAATATTGTCTGCAGAACACCTGAACTATCAGAGTCTATACTCAGCAGCATCTTTGGCATCTAGGGCCCAGACACAACAGAGGCTCAGGACAGCAGATGGCAACAGGGTTGGTTGGCAGCCAGCTGGCTGGACTACACAGAATTTGGGAACCTGATCAAGGATTTCAGATCATGGGAATGTTGCCCAAGTGAGGACTGCAGAGCTGAGCAGATTCATATCTAACCAGAGGAGCCTGTAGTCAAAGTGGATGTAGGGTGTAGCCCCTCTATCACTCCAGAGTCCTTTCTCCCACTCCTTTATCCTTGCAGAGTGTGAGATTATCTCATATACCCTAAAAAGGAACAACAAATCCTTCTTCCTTCTGGGAGCAGAAAAAGGTGACAGGTTAGGACACGGGGACCCTAAGGGCCAGAGCACCTTCACACCACAATGCAGTAGCAAATCCCTGTGGGTCTGACACACCATTATCTCCGTTAGTTCCTGGGAGCTGAGAAAACCTTCTCAGGCTGTTTTGCCCTTAAAGCTTCAGAGATTCACCTTTGCTTATTCTTCCCCAAGCTTTTCAGAGTCAGGTCCTATGTGCACTGACTGATGATGGCAAGATTTGTGCAAACCAGACTGCGCTGCCACCAGAACAAAGCCTGATGCCTGCCCCACATGAGGAGCCATGCAAAAGTAGGGCATCTCTGAGCACAAAGCAGCAGGTTGATTATAGCAGAGGGGTACTGCATGACTGCTGGGTGGTCCTGCTGCTCATCCTTTGGCCTACTTAGAAAGTCAGCCTATTTACCACAGTGGCAAGAAGAGAAATTAGATGCCTTGCTTAAAGGGTAATATTTAATCTAATTAAAAACAAACAAAATTTCCCAAAACAAAATTTCCTGTCCCGTGACTGCTAGAAATATGTGTAAACCAGTTAAACACATTTAATAAAACCTTGCAACAACACACTTTTACTGAAACAATCACAGGAGCAATTTCACCTGTACTTACTGTCCAGTCATCTGAGCACAAACAGCCCTGAGATTTATGTGCAAGTGGAAACGTAATTTCTATTATCTCTGACATTAAACTTGGCAATGGAAAATCCTATGCCAATGGAAAATCAATTTCAATAACCAGAATAGCAAGAAGTCAAAGGCAGGACTTGGAAAGGACATGAGTTTCTCAAATAGCCAGCCATCCTCCTTTATAATAGGGGTGCCACTGGGAGAGGATGGGACCAGGAATTGGATATTCTGTCTAGATTTTCTGTCTCAGCGTGAAATATTGCTGTACCTACATAATGCTGGCCTGGACCACAGCAGAGGCTCTCAAACTTTGTTTTCCCTGTCAAGCTCCACACCTGGAGGATATGTAACAAAAGAGAAAAGACTGAACTGCAGCATTTCAGACTGTTCACATTGCATCCAGACCTGAAATAAGCTGGTACAGAATGCTGCCTCTGAGGCAGGATTGGGTGCATGAGAACAAGATGCACTAAATGCTGCAAGGGTTAATCTTCCACACATCCCAATCCCACTACAGAGGTTTTCTGGATAACAGATCAGGGACACAGGTAGAGCTGATCCTGCCTTGGAGAAAGCAGATGAGCTACATTACTTGCCCAGATCCATTCCAGGCTGATCTGCTGCACATACAAAACACCACCTTAAATCCGATACACAAGGATTTAAACCTCTTCCCACTGCTGAGGTTTAAGGGTAATAGAGTGTTGCATAACTGAAACTTTGAATATTTTTCCTTGCCAGCAAAATAAAGATCCCCATCTCAGCTTACCTCAAGCTGCTACCTTCTGCTTCAGAGGCAAGACTCCATTTGCCAAGCCCTGATGTTACAGCCACCTGTATCCAGGGGCCACACCCAGCTTAGAGTTCCATGGTGTTATAATGTCATAATGGCATTCCTAGAATCATCAGCTGTAGATTAGGAAAGCTGCAAGTACAAGTTTAGAAGCTATGCTTTCACATGCTTCTATTTATACATTCTCTTCTAGGACCTCTTTCCTGGGAACTTTTTTTTTTCAGAAAGCTGAAGTGACAGCACTTCATATTCAGGTCCTCATGTGCATCCCTGTGCAGACAGAGCTCTCTTCCTCACAGTCTTTGCTTTCCAGGGAGTCATGTCAGGTTTTAATCCATTATTGCATTCTCTGGGAATAAAGACAGGCTAGGCTGCTACTAGGACAACTTTGCCTTGGGAATGGAAATCTTTCACCCTCCATTGCAAACAGGTTCCCCCTTTGCAGTGAATTCAACACTCAGAAGCAAAAAGCTTTAATCTGAACTTTTTTTATCAGAAGTGACAGACAAGGGACAGCACATACAGACACAAAACCCTTCTAAAACAGGCAGTAAAAAAATTTAAATGCCATCTTCAGTGCAAGAATACTCACAAGGCATAAAGAGCTGAGCTTCTGCCTTGAACTACAATCAAGAAGAGATGAACCCAAGGCATGAAGAGCTCTCCTAAATCCCCTCACTCATGTCTCTATGATAACCAGCAGCCAGTAATACAGAAAAGGAGAGACTCCTGAGTGATCCTTCCTAATAGATTCGTCTTTTATCATGTTTTCATGACCTTTGTAAAAGGCAATTTAAATTCTAATTGTCCTGTGAGCACCACAGGAATCAATTAGTGACAAGAGATGTTAATTGTGCAGACTGGGAGGAGGTATTGCTAGGCTGCTCAGCTTCAACACAGGATTAAGAGCCCAGGGGAATGCTGGGATGGCTGGGACTTTAATCAGTCCTCCGTTTTAATAGTTTCCATGTTGAGCTGCAATTGTCAAGGTCCATTAGTCTTCTGGGGCACTGAATGAAGCAGTGGGAACCTCTCCATCCCTGTACTCCACAAGCACACACATAGAGGATCAGAACAAACTGCAATAAAGACAGCAAATGCTAACATATCTTTCTCTCTTTGTTCTTACTTGCCTCTCCCTATAGACGCTGCACAGAAACCAGACTTTGGGCACTGGACACTGCAAAGGAAAAGCTTGATGTTGGTAGGCTTTAGGGGAGGTGAGTCTGATCCTCCTGTCATCTCAAGGTCCAGCTTGAGCTGTGTATTAACAATCCTATTTTTGTATGAGGGCAGAGTGCATCTCTCATGAAGAGCCTGGCACTGCTCAGGCTGTCCCTTGAAATGCCAGACAAAGGTCAGAATGAATGTGCAGCATTTAGACTACATACACAGATGGGAAAAATTTTTCTGAGCCAAAATGAGTATACAAAGTCCAATAGACAGGCTCATCCTGGCAGAGGTACCTCTCAGTAGGTAAGAAGAGGACCTGAGATACATTACTTGTTACCTATTTCTCATCAGGTCAGAGTGGTCCTTACTTGTACCAGACACCACGTGGCTGGCAGACAGCTGTGCACAGGGAACTTACAGAGTCCTCATCTCCACAATGGATAGTATTAGTTCACACTAGGAAATCTTGATGGTTAAACCCCCAGAAATAATGCCCTCTCCTTGCTTCTCCCCCCACAGTTTTCTATGAAATACAACCATAGACCATTATCATTACTGAAATCCCTACATACTATCCTTGTGAGTATCTGAGACAGAGACAAATCAAAGCATGGAGGTTAAAGCAGTGTTAGACTCGCTTTCAATGCTGTATTTGCACCAAATCTCATTCTTACAGGCTCATATTGGCTCTTGAAACTGAACTGGATTATACTAAAGACCTGCATTTGACCCCAGGTTCTATACACAGAACTGCAGGCTCAGTCCAGCTGTGTCCCTTTTAAGCCTCTACCTTTATCCATCTGCTCCTTCTGTCAAAGCACTTGGTATTTCTAGGCTCCAACTCCACAGCCACAGCCAATCTTTGTATCTCTGCTCCTGCCCTGGCCACAGATAACCACATCTCCTCCTTCCAAATATTTAGTCTCACACCCCTTTCTCCATCCCGTGGCACAGACCATCCTTTAACCAGCCAGACTGTTGTTTGAACTGAGAAGTATCCAACTGTTTATTGTCAGGTGTGAGATTCTTCTTACCCAGGAGATCAACCTCATCTCCAAAGTGCACCCACTCCCAGTGCTTCACTAGAATGTTTAATTACTTCTGATTCTGCCTGAAGCTGAGTAAATGCTTTTTCTCAGCAAACTCTTTTCTTGGGAATGCTCACTCCACAGGCACAGGCCAATCTTTTTTTTTAATTGTATATATATGTATATATTTTTTCGTTGGCAGCCTCTGGAATAGGAGGAACCTATTCCAGGAGGAGCACTGCGCATGATGGGAATGTCCTGTGTGATGTGACACCATCCTATATCCTAGACAGATTATTATTATTTTTCAAACCAAGACTTAGGCACCTAATATAGAGGAAAGAAGGAGGGAGAGAACCTGAGTGTGTGAAAGTCTCAGGACTTCTGCTCCCTGCTGGTGGCATCAGACCTAAGAAAGAGATCTCTGAAGCTAAGCATAGCTTTAGTTTCTGTAATTAGGGAGAACTAGTCAACCTACAGAATATCTCCATGCAGATTTGTGTTTGATGGTAAAGCTGTTATAAAGAAGCTTCTCCTTTAAATGCTTAGTTCACCATTTCCAGATTTCCTATTATTTCTATTGCAAATCCAGCAGGATTTTTCTGATAATAAAAAAGCCTCAAGCATGCTGTCAGGATGCTAGATGTAGGGCATCCTAGGCCAGAAAGACTGCTTAGGGACCTAATAAACCAGAGAAAATGTGCTGTGGCCAGGTTTGAAATTCAAGACAGAGGGGCAGCAAGAATCCTGGCACTAGCATCTCACCAAATTTTCTGAGACATCTCCTCTCCACAGGGAACTTGGAGCTTCACACCAGCACAGTGGACGTCTGTGGCACAAATGGGAAGAAAAACTAGCAGGTGTGAAGAAGGCTGCTAATGCGAGGTTCCTTCCATCCCTCGCCAGATAGTCCTTTCCAGCTGCCACATCCATTTGTGTGAGTACTAGAACAAAGCCAGCTTCATTCCCACCATCTATATGAAACAGAATTAGCAGTTTCCATGCTCATTCTCTGCCCAGCACATCTACAAAGCCTTTTTTGAATTTCCATTAAAGATTATAATGCGTTTCATTCTGCTTCACAAGGCCCACTGCTTGGCTACCCACATCTCCTTCAACTCTGCTAGTCTTCTTTCACCAGTGCAATCATTTTATGCTCTCATTTTTTCCTTCCATTATTTAGGTGATTGTAGACATATTTTTATTGCTGAGATTCACAAAACAACTCAGTCAACCCTTACACAGCAGACTTGATAAGCTCTAAAAGTGGGAAGGAATGATTGCCTTATTTGGTCCTCAGACAAACGGCACTGTAGTTAGAGCTGATCAGTCTGAAATCTGATGGGAGGTTCATTACTTGAGCCCCACACTGGAGTCCCTAGCGGTAGTAGACAGAGTGCTAGACAGACTTTTAGCAGAGATGGAAATGAGTTTGTTCTGGTGCTCTGGTTCCTCTGCAAGGTTTGATGTCCTCATACAAAATTAGCATACAGTAAATAAAAGAGTTGCAGTCAATGGCTCATTGTCCAAGTGGAAACCAGTGA
>VZTY01001926.1:141189-151789 GCA_013400935.1 Turnix velox
ATTCTATGATTCTATATGATGCTATTTCATCAGTCTCTCCAACAGATTGATCATTTGCTGCAGAATGGTTTCAAATAACTTTCTGAACATAAAGCATCAACTGATACACATCTATCACAAAATACCATCCTCCTACTCACAGCCTCCAGTCCTGGACATGCCATTCATTGGTCATGAAGCAGCAGATGCATCTAAGAAAGTCAAAGCTTTTAGCAGCTTTTTAATCTGTAGGATCAGATTGAAATAGAAGAACCATATCCATCAGTCTTAAGCTTAAAATACTGCATACTGCATTAAGCCAAAGTAAAGCTGGCATTCCTCTAGCTTCTGCACTGTTTTTGATGGAGACTTGCACAATTCATCATTGACTGGCATGAGGTCAAGGGAACCTGGTGAGTAGGAAAAAGCTGGGAAAGAATTCGGCATGTAATAAAGTGCATTTGATGGAACAGAAACCCAGGCTGCAGATATTGAAGAGGATGGCGTGTGTCTCATCTTCTGCCCTCAGGAGGATTCACTGAGACAGCAGAAGTGGCCATCTTCAAGTACACTTGGAACTAACATTTCCTAAAAATCTGTGCAACAAGCACTGATAAATGCTGGAAGAATATGGACAAAGGGAAATTCAGGAATGCCAACGCCTTCATGGGTTAACAGGACTACTGGGCCATTTCTGCTATGGAATCATGTTGGTCACTAACATCTATAAGGGCTGCTATAATGGTCTCTTGGTCTCCGGGTCAGAGATTGCAGTTTGCTCTGTCTGTCCAATATTGAGCACAACTTCTCACAGCAGCCTGTCAGTGTTACTGCACTACAACAATGAGCAGTGATAACTTAGACAGGGAAAATAACATACGCACCAGGAATATCTATGGTATAATTACACAGTTTATTCAAAGCACCTAACCAAATTGTTCAGCAGCTTCACATAAACACAGACACAGAGGCAGATACTCCTAGATTAAGGAACAAATTATGATTAGAGCAGGTATAATTGCCTTGGAAACTCACTGTATTTTCAGTCAGGCCAAGGACTAGGTAGTAACATGCTCAGGCAAGCAGGTATTTCTCCTTATGAAAATTAAGCCCTAAACACTCAATAAAGAACAGCCTGAAAACACAAGAATCCACAAGCACTGCATTCTGGAACCCAGGAGAAACTGACCCCAGGCAGTTTGGTAAGCCTCAGACTTGCAGTGAGATGTCTTCAGGGCATTCTCTGGTTAATACACCACACTAATAATGTCTATTTAATCGTTTGAATAAATATGACTATTTGATAAATGACTTAACAAAGAAGTGAACTTATTTAGGTATTGATGAAATTTTCTGGCAAACAAGTAACAGCCAGTAGGAGTGTTACTTCCCTAGGTTCCTCAATTCCCAGTCCCTCCATTTCTGGGTAAACCTGCTGTCTCACTAGAAAGTTGTCCTTATTATTATAATTGTAGCCCACACTAACTACAGAGGTCTCAGAAGTCTTCACTACTCTCATATTTGGTGGCAACATGCCATTGGCCTGCAGAAAAGACCCTACTATAATCTCACAAGCGTATAGTGCTGCCAACCAACATTACAGTAACCAATCCTGCACAGGATGACCTCCTTTCAAGCACGCTGCTGAATGCCCCTCCAGTGCTATCACATGCCACACATACTCACTTGTGCTCTTGATACATGTCTGCCTGCCTTCAGGAAAAATCCCAGCATCAATTCAAATGCATAGCTGGATGCCTGAAAGCACATATGTACCCTTTCATGAATTACCAGCACCAGGAACAACCTGCAGGGGTAAGGAAGCAGCAACATGTGATCTGCAAACAGTTTAGCTCTCTTAGTCCTGCTAAGACTTATCATCTTTTTGTCTCTTCCCTCTTGAGCTCCTAGCCAGGACTTGGACACACAAACAGACACAGGCTTCCTCTGATGTAGCAACTACCCTATAAATCATACAGCAGACTGAAATTACTTTCACAGTGATAACGCCATCATCTGCAGTGTTAATGGGTTAATAAATTGTGTCCATGAATGAATACGTGCTGACTCATTAACTAAGCTGCAAGCGAGAGCCGTTCATCTCTTCTGCAACACCCTGAAAACCAGTGTTGTCCTTCTGCCAGGAAATTCATTTTCATTTTCCCCCCTTCAGAGAAGGGAGAAGGAGGAGGGAGAAAGAGGGAATTATTTCCTTTTGCTTGCTTCCTGCATTAGTAAAGCCCTGGAGGTTATTTAAATGGTAACTTCAAAGGAAGTATATGATCACTCTGTTTACTACTGTAGGAGTCTCATTTTACACTCAGATTTAAAAGCCTCTCTGACTCAGAGGCAAACAGCATCACTTACAGGCTTTGCAGCTTCACAGATACAACCAGAGCTCAGGTGCAAAGGACTAGAAGGGAGAAAAGGATTTTTCTTTTTTAAACTATGGATTGTTGGATAGGAAGTGATGCAACTTACTGGGCTTTATAGGGTATGGTTTTCCATTAACTGAGAGCCTAAATGCTACAACAAGGGAGTAAAAGGCTCTTTGGTCTCTAGGACAGTAAGGGGAAAGAATTACAAAAAGCTGTTCTGAAGCACAGGGGCTGTTACAGAGGGAAGAAAATCAGAGATTCCCATGGATAGAGTCTCCTGCACTCTGATCACCTGTGCCTTTTCACCAAGAATGAGAGAAATTATTAGCTGCATTCTCCTCCTGAGGATGGCTATGGGTCAGGCAATGGTAAGACTTGTTTAAATAGATTCACTAATACAGAAGGAAAGGTTTTTTTTTAAAAAAAATTAAATTTCTCTTGGCATTCAGGGTGGAAGTTGCATTTGTGATGCCCCTTCAAGATATCAGTGCTTAGAAGAACAATCTAACATTACAGGTAGATTTAAAAGAGTGATGAGGTTTAGAGATAAAATAATTCTGCACCACCCAGCCCCCAGGTTCACATCCAGCTGGTACAATGTTCATTGTCACATCATGGCATTGCAGCTCCTTCCCACTGAGAACCTACTGCACATGTGAAATGAAATTGGTTAGTTTTAATTAATGTTTTTAGATGAGATGAAGCTTTTTTTCCTGGAAGCAGAGCTTTACTGGTGAAAGCTCTCCTCCATCTCTGCTCAAGCAACAAAACTTAGGGAAGAAACTGGAAAGATCAAAGAAACCATTTCCCCAGAGATCCCAAGGGCAGGATTTCTAAATGCAAGTACTTCTGCAACTGGCCATATGGACTTGCCCCTAAAATGCAAGCTGGTCCAACCTGAGAACCATGCATTTTCAACTAAATGTATGCATTTTTTTTTCCCCATGGGCATAACTAAAATGGAATCTTCCAAGAGAAAGCCATTTTGACAAATTTTTTGACACATTCTTCCTGATACTGCCTACAGCAGGAAGCAGCAAGATTAGATGGTAGAAATATCACCATGTGGGAGAAAAAAAGCTTCAGGTAGTGCCAGCACTTACATGTGGTTGAATATAACTGCTCCAAGCATATTTCAACTTTTGTCTCCATTAGGCTGTCAAATTACTGCATATATATTCATCTGATACAAAGAAAGTGGGCTCTTTAAAGGGGTTCTTTTTTTTTTTCCTCCTCTGCAGGGAAAAAAAAATAAGAGATTGCTTTAATTAGAACCTACTGGCTAAAAGCCTTTTTTTGGAGCAATTGCATCAATTCTTTTCCATTAGTCACCATATTGAAGCCAGATCAGGAAATAATTCAAAATATAGCTGAAAAAGGAAAGTAAATGAGAACACTAGAACAATCCTCTCTGCTTAGAGGTAATCAAGCATCAAAGAGTATTGCAAAGGGTACTGTGAAGAATGCATATCCTTGCTTAAGGATTTCTTTCAAATGACTGCACTGTACATGAAGCACAGAACTGACAGCAATGGCTAATGCCCTCAGAAGAGGTCATGAGCTACGGTGAGCACGGCCAAGTGCAAGGTCCTGCACCTGGGTCGAAGCAATCCCAAGCACAGATACAGGCTGGGTGGAGAGTGGCTTGAGTGCAGCTCCGTAGAGAAAGACTTGGGTGTGTCAGTTGATGACAAACTCAACATGAGCCAGCAGTGTGCACTCGCAGCCAAGAAGGCCAACCAAATCCTGGGTTGCATCAAGAGGAGTGTGACCAGCAGGTCTAGAGAGGTGATTTTGCCCCTCTACTCGGCACTGGTGAGACCCCACCTGGAGTATTGTGTCCAGTTCTGGAGCCCTCAACACAGGAAGGATATTGAGCTATTGGAGAGGGTCCAAAGAAGGGCCACGAAGATGATCAAAGGGTTGGAGCAACTGCCCTATGAGGACAGGCTGAAGGAGTTGGGGNCTGTGAAGAATGCATATCCTTGGCTTAAGGATTTCTTTCAAATGACTGCACTGTACATGAAGCACAGAACTGACAGCAATGGCTAATGCCCTCAGAAGAGGTCATGAGCTATGGTGAGCACATCTAGATAGAGAAAGGCAGGTATCTCTGCAAGCCTTAGTGATAATCCTCCAACCTTAACCACAGTCCTCTCTACAGTTCCAAAGTATCCACTCCAGGTACCCCACAAACATGCATCAGATCTTTTGCTGTTTCCCTGTTTCATCAAGAACAACTACCCAAATAACTTTAGTCTCTCTACACAGAATCATACTATTGTTTCTCTCCACACCTCCAGCACTTCAGTCAATACATTCAAAAGTCCAGAGGAGATCATAATTCTGCTCATGACCTAGATGATTACAGCTCAAGAGTGACAATATCTAGGTCTTCAAGGTGTTCTGAAAGATACTCACTAGAGAATACAGACATATTGAAATCAAGGTACTGTTTTTGCAAAAATCTTTCAGTCAAATAATTTATTCAGGTACATAGGAGGGCTGTTCTCTGTAAGGCTCTGCTCTGGAACCTCAGAGATAAAAAACCAAAATGAATTCAACAAGTGAATATTCATAAGAAAACTTCAGAAGACTAGTTTATATTCAGAAGCTTTTGCTTGAGAACATACCTCCCCAAACCAGACATTCAAACTAATGAACTATCCAGACTAACAGCAGCTCTGAACCTTCTCATCACGGAAGCTCAGCAAACAATGTCTCTTGGGAGACCTGGAGCTGACGGGGACCTTTCCCTTATGGGCAACAGCTACCAATCTTTCAATGAAGACCTAATCTGAACTTTATCCTGGCTCTCCTCTCCCAACTTACTACATTTATAAAACAAGATTTCTCACATAGGACTTGCTCCTCATACAGATGGGAAAAGGTCATTTTGTCTGACTGGGTTTCTTCTGTATACAGCTCCGTCCTCCCAGCATGACAACCCACTCCCAATCACAACACAAGTTTCCTGGCAGTGCCACTCCTTCCTCAGCTGAAACAGCACTCTGTATTTAGGCCTCCCCAGTTAAACCTCTTGTAGCAACCTGGCATTTCTTCTAAATCTCCAAAAAAGCAGCGGAAAAGCACTTCACCGTGACTCGAGTGAGAAGTGAGACTGAAATTCAGAAGAGACCAAGTATTCCATTGAAAAGAAGATAGATTGTGGAGAATGGAGAATTTCTTATCCTGAGAAACATATTTTCTGTAGTGGTACTATTTACAATGCAATCTCTGTTGACAATGCACCCAGACAGGGCTCATTAGCATGCTAAAAACCAGTTTCTAAACTGATGCAGTTAAATTATGCAAGACTGTATGGATATTGAATTTAATATTGGATCATTTCATTTTATTAATGAATCTACAAGAAAATTCAGCAGTTTAAGACAAATCTATGTCCAGGCACACTACCCCTCTATATTTAAAGATAAATTCAAATCACACTTTGATTACATTGATGATTTCTGCTCAGGTGAATAAGTCCAGTCACAGGGTTATTTCTCTCTCCTGCACCAAGAAATGTTATTCATTCCATTTACCCACTCTATCTTTTTGATGTATTTTCAACTATATCATGCAAACAAAAAAAGAACTTCTTCCAGAAGACTACACAAGACCTTTGTTGCCTCCTTGTATAGATATACTTCTGTTCTCAATGGCCAGTAGTTGAGGAAGAGTAGAGGCAGCATCTCAGATCTTGCAAGACTCCCCTAAATAATAAAAAGCTAACAAGAAATTAGTATTGCCAAAATCCTCTTTAACACATAGAATCATAGAATCNAAGAACAACAAAAAATAAGGTTCAGCTGCAATATTTGTATCATTTTAGGCAGCATCTCACTACTATATTGACAAGATCACAAAACACAAATAGCTACTGTCACACACAGACAGTCTATCTCAGAGCCTGTAAAACAGACCCAAGATTTATCTGGATCCAGGCTCAGGTCTCTGACCTCACCCTGAAGACACATTCCTCTCAACACATTTCCCATAACACAAAAAGGCATTGACCCTACAGAGTGAAAAACTGGATTGGGGGAATATTCTACCAGAGAACTTCAGAGGTGAATTGAAATTCCCCATCGTTAAGAAGTATCGGCAGTGATGAAAAGTAACATTCTTATGATTCAACACTCTGTCATTGCTAGGATTTTAAAGTGCTGGTATTTTATCATCAAATTGGAACCCAGCCACTGAGTATAGCAAGAATCAATGATATGAGAAACTCAGCATAGAAACAGTGATCCTATGACATGTGAAAGAGCATTCCCATTTTAGCTGAAGAAAAAGGGTGTGTTTCCAGTCTAGTATTGCACTGCAGGAGTTCCCCTTTGATTTTTCTTTGGAGACACCCCAAGCAGATTCCTCTGAGACTGGAGATACAGCATGAGTCTAGGAAAAGCTGCAGAGCCAGTTCCAGCTTCCCTACAGATTGGTAATCCATACCCACACATATAATTGCTGAAGGCTGCAGATAAAGTCCTGGCTAAAGCAAATACAGTGACTAAACTTTCATTAACTCTCAGAGGCCCATAACTCACCTCTGAAACTTTGGCTCTACAGAACTGTTGATCTTGTGGTAAAATAGCTACTACTGGATTAAATATGTCAAAACCACAAGAAAACAGACCAAACTGAGACAAATATGACACTTAGTATTAGTTTAGGGAGTAGGTGTGATGAAGTTAGTGCTATCTGTCTTCTATAACCAGCATGGTAGTCTACAACATAGTATAACTAAAAACTTGAATGCTTAGACACCTGGTACNGTTGGCTCATGCTGAGTTTGTCATCAACTGACACACCCAAGCCTTTCTCTTCAGAGCTGCACTCAAGCCACTCTCCACCCAGCCTGTATCTGTGCTTCCAAAGCTATTGTTGGAGGTAGATGATTTAATAGAATAATGCCTATAGATTTCTATTCAGGTTGCAGTGATTTTCTGGACAACACTGACACTCAGATTAAGACACTGCTCTCACAAGAACTCTGTCTACAGTTCTTTCATCATACCCATCACCAAAGTATCTAAGCATCTTTCACTACTATATTGACAAGATCACAAAACACAAATAGCGACTGTCACACACACACAGTCTATCTCAGAGCCTGTAAAACAGACCCAAGATTTATCTGGATCCAGGCTCAGGTGTCCAACCTCACCCTGAAGACACATTCCTCTCAACGCATTTCCCATAACACAAAAAGGCATTGACCCTACAGAGTGAAAAACTGGATTGGGGGAATATTCTACCAGAGAACTTCAGAGCTGAATTGAAATTCCCCATCGTTAAGAAGTATCGGCAGTGATGAAAAGTAACATTCTTATGATTCAACACTCTGTCATTGCTAGGATTTTAAAGTGCTGGTATTTTATCATCAAATTGGAACCCAGCCACTGAGTATAGCAAGAATCAATGATATGAGAAACTCAGCATAGAAACAGTGACCCTATGACATGTGAAAGAGCATTCCCATTTTAGCTGAAGAAAAAGGGTGTGTTTCCAGTCTAGCACTGCAGGAGTTCCCCTTTGATTTTTCTTTGGAGACACCCCAAGCAGATTCCTCTGAGACTGGAGATACAGCATGAGTCTAGGAAAAGCTGCAGAGCCAGTTCCAGCTTCCCTACAGATTGGTAATCCATACCCACACATATAATTGCTGAAGGCTGCAGATAAAGTCCTGGCTAAAGCAAATACAGTGACTAAATTCTCATTAACTCTCAGAGGCCCAAAACTCACCTCTGAAACTTTGGCTCTACAGAACTGTTGATCTTGTGGTAAAATAGCTACTACTGGATTAAATATGTCAAAACCACAAGAAAACAGACCAAACTGAGACAAATATGACACTTCGTATTAGTTTAGGGAGTTGGTGTGATGAAGTTAGTGCTATCTGTCCTCCATAACCAGCATAAGCACCACAATGTCTTCAGACTAGCTCAACAGAAGTGACATTGTGTGTCTCATTCATATTAATCAAATTAAACATATGCTTTCTGCTAATTTAGCAGCATCCACATTGTCTTCAATGTTCATGAAATTGCTGTCTATAATCATGTCATCCGAAAATTGTAAGATCACCTATGTAAGGCACACCTACACCATTCTCCTTCACAGAGCAGCTGCATCTGAGAAACCTTCAAGAAAGTCAGTCACACTGCAAAGTCAACTTCAAGTTGATTTTTGTTCCTTGTCTTTGATTTTATCTCTTTGTTCTGTGGGTGCTTCATTAGAGGAAAGCATTTCTTGAACATTATCATTGTCTTGGGGTATAATTTCCTGTAGGTTCTGCTATAACATCATTTAACTTGACTACTTCAAAGACCACTGTTGTTGTTCTGTTTGCCTGCACTGTCAAGCACTTTTTCTTGGTACATGAGACTGAATCAGAAAAAAACCAAAACCCATGTCATAAGTGTTAAAAGATGGTAGTCTACAACATAGTATAACTAAAAACTTGAATGCTTAGACACCTGGTACTCCTGGTTGACACCAAAGCAAAACTGCATCTGTACAACAGATTCTCCCAAGGAGAATCTTGGAATTCCTTCTGCAGTCACTTATATGAGAAAAGGAAGTTTGTATGATGTGAAAAAGGATTGAGAGATGGAGCAAGCAACAAATTAATGAATCCATGCAAGCCAAAAGCAAACTCCAGACATGAAGAATCACAGGAGAAGCCAGGACTGAAGGTGAGAAGGGACAAAGATTAAGTCAGAGTTGTGATATATTGAGGAAGATGTAGAAACCAAATCCTGCCTCTTGTTATGCCCCCCAAAACCTGCAGAAATCAAAGGGCTACATTAGTTCAAGACAAACTACTAGATTTAAAAGCAGATCTGATGCAGTACCTATAGATCGGTCTCCTGAAAGAAGGGAGATAACCCTCAAATTGAAAGCAAGACTAGCACAGACATGCAAGAGATGTGATGAGAAAACAAATTCCAGAAAAAAGCAAGTGTGTCCAGGCATCATTGCCAAGATCAGCAAGCATTTTACCAAATACACCTACATTTCAACAAGTTCCATACTGTTCCTTTTGCAGCCAATAAAACCACTACACAAATCCCAGAGAATAACACCCCACTAAATCCCAGAGTTAACAACCCATTAAACACAACAGACTTCCAATTCAAGATAAGGACGTGCCCAGGTTAAGATACCATTGTACAAGTTAGCCCATGGGTAACATAAATCAGTTCTGCTGACTTATAGTTTTAAATTAAAAAAAAAAAAAAACAAAAAACAAACAAACAAAAAAACCCCTGAGATGCTTGAGAGTGAATTCCATTAGGAAGAATTTCTACAAGCTAAGAAAGGATACATTCTTTGAAGCATGCTTTAACAGCACAACATAATCCTGCCATAAACATACCTTCTGCTGTTGAATGCATACCTCAAGGGAGGCAGCCAGGAATTTGATATATCCTGCATTTTCTTGTACCAGTAGCTTGATCTTGCCCCTCTCCATACTCTACAAAATTACGCACTCTTGATTTTATACCTGCACCTTATTTTGTCAGTATCTGGCTTGGAAACTGGTACAAGAGAGAATGGCACTGCTGAGTTGATATTTTGCTCCACTCTCACAGAAAAAAAGATGATTTGAAACAATTATTTGCATAGTTTTGCCTTTTCTAAACACTTCAGCTGCAGTAGTTGTGGGTGCTTTCCAAATTTACTACTTCTCCAGTAACATTCATTGAGAAAAAATTCTATAGGAAAAAAAACCCAAAATCTTTGTTGGCAGAGGCATTTTGTTGACTTTAGCCAGCTTTAAGATGAAACAGCTTAGCACAAAGGAAAAGGACAAGAGAGGAAAAGGCAGGAAGGACAGAAAAATACTCAGATAAGGGCAACAGCATCAAGTCAGAATTTAAGCTTATATTGTTACGTGGCTACTGATAACTTCAGATCCTTAAAAGGAGATGGTCCTCCGTAGTCTGTGTCTCTACATCATTCCATTTACAGTGTCATGAAAGAGTGAATCAAAACACAAGCAAGATAACTCCAGAAAGAAGCTCCTGCTTTTCCCTTCTCTCTACTCTGATCCTCTCCTTACTTTGCACTAATGAAGCCCACATGGATGGTTCTGGCTGAAAAAAGATCCCAGTGAAGCTACTACCATCATGCTGTGTACACTATCTCCAGAAACCTGGCAGTGCTGTTCTAGTATGAAACTGCTGTGGGATCCCAAATGCAAACCACCTCTGCAGAGACACAGTGTTACATAA
>VZTY01001927.1:0-47981 GCA_013400935.1 Turnix velox
TCTATGATTCTATGATTTGACTGTATTTGCTCTGGGTACTGCTGATTTCAGCCTTGTCTGGTTGAACAACTTTGGTTGTTGCTCACTTAACACATTTCATAGAAATAGCCAAAAGCATCTACAGGGCTGCCCTAAACTTTGCTCAGTTAGACTCCCTCCCAGGCATGCTCCTTGTGTCTGGGAAGGGCTGGGCTTCACATTCCAGCCCCGACCTTGACCCTGCACTTTGCATGGAAGAGCTGTCAGTGTGCTCACTGTGGAACTGGATGTGAGTGCTTATGCAGAGTTTATTTTGCTAGACAAATGGGAGAAAACTGTATCTTTTCAGGGGAACTTTTTGTACTTGTAAAGTAATGAGAATCTAAGGGAAGACAGCAAAAGTAACATCAGTCACAAAGTTTCTTCCATATTGTCCCAGATGCTGTTCCCCTGACTTTTAAGCTCCTCTGATGCTCTTCAAGGTCTAAGAGGCCAGGATTATTTCTTTAAATTCTGCTGCTCCTTGATGGACTGCAGAATTCCTGTTTTTACTTAGACTTAACGTTCAAGTAGCATTTCTCTCCTGCAGAGTCAAAGATGCAAGAAGCTCCATGTAGTAAACCTTTCCAACCAGAAAGAGTCTCTCTTCCCAGTAGGTGCCAGGCTCCAGCCTCTCGGGGTGGCATTCCTAGTGCCTGAGCATGTGAAACCTTACCCCACACCAGTGTAAATAAGTGGAGTTTGATCTCAGACTTTCATTTGCTAGCTTTTTGCAGCTGACCAAAAAACCCCACTGGAAGCAGAATCTCCTGACACTCAAAATGGAAAACCTTGGGGAAGGAGCTGTTACTGATACTGTCTGTCCTGCTGCTTGGGCAGGAGGTGCTGTGGTGCTAAGGCACCCACCTGAGCCTCTCCTGTGACTTGTGCCAGCCAAAGTCAGTCTTTCCTTTCCCTATAGTGGGAGCTCAAACAGGTTTCTGGTACCTTCCAGTTCTCACAGGATAGAATAAACTTTCCCAGGGAATGTCACCCCACCACTGTCTATTGTGTAGTTCCTTCCTCTTCTCCCTCTCCCATAAACCAGCATAAGCTGACAAGAGAGCTCTGGAAGGGGGTACCACACAGTTCTAATCTTCAAAATGTTTCTACAAGGGGAGAGGAGCAGACTTCAGTCACTGCAGGCAGTCACCTTCCTTTCAGCAGTGCTACAATCAGTTCATTTTATAACTCTATGCCTTTATTTGCAGACTCTCTGTATGACATTTCTTTTGGTTGTTTATCTAGTTTTTAGTTTCACAACTAAAGAACAAAAAACACTTGTAGACCTTCTTTTAAAAAACTTTTTTTTTGTAATTCTGTGAAGCACAAGGCAGCCAAAGACACACAGTACTGAATAAGTCAAATTATGCTGCATTCTTGTGGTTGAGTAAGACACAGAGCAACTAAAACAAACTAACATAAACAGGGAAAGCCAAATTAAATACTTACATTTGTATAGTGCAAGAGGATCCTGGGCTCAGGAATGTAACTCAATCTTTATTTATTTTTTAAGTAGGCAGTGCATAAAATAGTTGGGGTCTTGCAATGCAACTCAAAGGTAGTGGAATATTTTTTGACTAAAGAGGCAGCTAATACAGCATTGCAAAGGGTCTGAGTGTTTGCTCAGGGTGCAAGAAAGCTTTGACAAATTTGAGGAAGGGATCATCCAGGCACTCATGGCTCTTCATAAATTATCAAAGCAATACCTGACAACAAATGGGGAGAGAGAACTGGGTGTTTAATTGACACGTAGACAATCCGCTTAGCATTGGGAGTGTGAAGTTCTACTTGAAGCAAAAATGATTGTGGTATGTCAGGAATGCAGATGTTTATCTATATATCATTGCCACTGGCCCTTCTCACAGTCCTCCTAATAACTGTGCTGCAGACAAAGCTTTTGGACTTTTCCAAACCCAGTATGACTGGAAGATATGACTTGTCTGGCAGCACTGCTTCCTGTGCACTCATCTACTTCCCAGCAAGGAAACATCTACATTCTCCCCAGTGGACCATGGCAAAAATGAACAGAGCAATTGTGATGTTCATGATTTCCTCTTCTGCAGTATTTCTAGCAAATTTGGTACCTGAATTCCTAGAGGGCTGAGATATTCTATACATAATTCTCAGTTTCGTGGGGGCTTACAGGATGTCCAGCATAATCAATGCCCAAAGGAAAGGCAGGAGAACAGCTGGAGCCTTGTTCATAGTGGGAGAACTCTGTTTTGTGAAAGGTAATGGAAAACTTTTCTGTTCTGTTTTGGTGTTGAGTAACTTGATCTATGTGGTTATTTTTATTCTTTTCTGTTTACATTCTTAGTGTCCTTTTCTGATTTTTAGACATATATGTACTTTTTCCTTCTATCTCCTATGAGCTCCTGGATAGAATTCTGCTGAAAGGCCAACCTCCTAAAAACACAGGCAAATGTGGATTAAAGGCACGTGCTTTTGCTAGAGGTTTGTATTCACACTGTCACTCTTTGGATTAAAGTTGCTGTGGTTTATATGTGTGCAGCTGCTTTCTAATTAAAGCCCACATCTGCCCTGGTTTTAACACCAGTCAACTGTAGTGAAGCCATTAACCCCTTGTGTTA
The DNA here is from genome assembly GCA_013400935.1 of Turnix velox. Lineage (NCBI taxonomy): Eukaryota > Metazoa > Chordata > Aves > Charadriiformes > Turnicidae > Turnix > Turnix velox. Next base: position 2,613 of record VZTY01001927.1, read on the forward strand.
CTTCTGTCCTTTGTCCTATGGGCACATGAAAGGATGAGTGGACTGAGAAATGAAAAACCAAAAGCACAGTTCTCAGTCTTGTTTGGTTTAAGCTCAGTACATCTGAAGATGGAAAGACATGGAAGCCAGGTCTATTTCTGTTCCCTCAATCTTAATGAGATTCTGGCTTTTAGTATAATTTAGCACATATTCAAGGAGGTGATGTAGTCCTTCATTCTTCTCAAAGGCTTAAAGACTTTTTACATTATCACATCAGCTCCCAATCCATTTTGTTGCTTACAGCTCTGACAGGCTCCTTCTGGGAAGGACATGCTTTTGTTGTGTAAGGTGGGCTACCCTCTCATCCCGCCACCTAAAGGATCTCCTGTGCTAAGGGAAGAAATCCTTGATAATTCCTCACTTGCTTCAGCCTTGAGATCTGGCTGTAGACACTGCTCTTTGTTCACATAAGGCAGAGCCTCACACCTAGCTTGTAGAATTCAGGGGGCTGTGCCATCCAGAAGGGATTTTTGTATGATTTCTCTAAATGATAGATGAGATAAAATAGTATAGATTAAAGTTTTCTCTCATTTCCTTAAAACTGAACAATAAAATAGGAGATCTGGAATACTAATTAAAACCCATCAAAGCAAAAACTAGGGAAGAATTGGCCTCTTTGGCCCTGTTTAGACATCCAAAACTGAATCAGACTGTGTTTGTGGCTCATTCTGCAAGCTGCTCTTGATAACTTTTGAAACTTCATCCAAATGAACTATTCAGATCCTGGGTGGAGTAACACTCATGCTGATGTAACAGACCTGAGGTCAATGCATCTCCTCCCAGTGTGTGGTCTGTGAATAATATGTAGGCCTGTGGGACCCAGAAGCAGTGATCTCTTTCTGAAAGAATTTGAAAAAAAGAGTAGCTGTGTCACAGTTAATACTCCCATTTCCTCAAATAATCCATTCACCACCAAGGCGGAAGGAACATTTGTCTTTTGGAGAGTTCTCCAAAGTGGAGGTGCTCTTGCTGACTGAAGCTGAGTAGAGCTGCAAAAAGTGTCCACTTGAAACAGTGCCTGCAAAATAAACTGAAGTATGATGCAGATGCTTGGCAGTTTCTTAAGTCAGAACAGTTTTGGTTGGATGCCCACAAATGGATTTAATTGTGCAAGCTGTGATAATCACAGAATATGAGAAGATATTGAACCATCCCATAAAGACAGATTGTGCCCAAGAGATAAGAATCACCTTTATTCCATTGATGCCTGTGCCATTAAAACCACATTGGAAGTGTGATTGCTTTAATTCATTGCTATCATCTTTGGACAAGGCCTTTTTCTAAGTTAATGAATAAACAGGCAGTCTGCTAGTGGCCAAGACTCAGTTCCTTTTTACAGTGCTAAGTTTTGTTTCTCACAAGCTCTAGCAAGGTTTGCATGTTCAATGAAACACGGGACACCTGGGTGTATGTGAGACATTTGTTTTCACCTCTTGAGCCTTGCCTTGTATCCTGGGCTGTTCTCCCCTCATGTACAAAGCTGAATTGGCACTTGCACTTGTCATTGTCCACGTATACAGCTTGACCTGTTCACAAGTGGGCACCAAGAGTCTCTGCAGGGCACCAGACCTAGACAGAAAAGCAACATTGTTTACGCCATTGCTGTAACTGCTGCTGTCAGAGTGACTCCAAGGGAAGAGCTCCTCTGTTCATCTTCTGAGAGAGTTGAGAGACCTAGGCTAAGAGCAAGGGACAAACCAGCCCCAAACCAGCCGGAGTACACAAGAGCTCTTTCCTTCTCAATCTGCAGACACAAAGGAGATGTCACAAAGATGAAGTGATTTGCGTGAGGCTCCACTGCAAACCAGTGGCAGCATTCAGCACTGAATCTGACTGCTTATGCTTTGAAGCACAGGGCTGCTCTGTAGGCCTTCTGTCTGCTCATTACATAAAGTTAGTCTTATTAATGGTGACCAGTTTTATCTAAGCAGAGCCAATGAACCTTAGAGTGCTTCAGGGAGGAGAGATGCCTTACGTTGTAATTACAGGATGCTAGGGCTGTCCAAGAACATTTGAAGTTGAATGTATTTGATATTATGCAGATATAAAAAGTCTGCAGGTGGCTGCTCTCTCAGCTTCACCTCATGACTTTTGGACTGTGCTTCTACAGAGCATTTTCAAACACTTCTATGCCGGGACAACAGGCAGTGGAAAGCTGCCCAAATACAACTCGTGTCCTACTGGGAGGAGAAGAAATGACCATCTTCATGTCCAGCTTCTCTGTGCATGAGGATTTCATTTTGGCCCACAGACACAGAACAGAAATAAACAAAATAGCTGCACTTTCACTAGAAGCTTCTGCTGAAGCAGCTTGTTAGAACAAAGAACTTTAAGCAATCTCAGTAATAAGCAATAAGTTACTGATTGGCTGTAGAAAAAAATTTAAATTTTTTAAATAACTTACTCCACATAGAATGATTTTTAGTTGACCTACTTGTATTATCCATAAGGTTTAGTTTTCTTCTAGAACTGCTGGAGTGATGGTACTGAGAAAAGCTATTTTCATTGCCTTTTATGAATTGATTAATCTCACTGATTGTATATGCTTCTTTGGTACTTTTTGTAGTGATAATTTTAAGTTCTTTATGAAAACTTCCCATACTAGTCTAACTTAGCCTAGACACTGATTTCAGTGGACATTGCAACTTTCTTAAATATTTTCCAGAAAGTTTCCTTTCATCACTAGTAAACTTGGACAGCAGACAAATGAAAAGGATGAAAAATATGTATTTAGATCATGGCATGTAAGAAAGGGATCTCAGTGTCACCAAGATATTTGCTTTTGAAGTTTGTTGGGTTTTTTTTTAAATTCTGTAGCTTGCTGTAAAATTTATTATTAGTGAGAAGCTTCAAAGCAAATCATTCTTCCCTCCCACTTTTGATTATTTGATAAAGGATTTCTTGCAGGATTATATGAATAAACTAATTATGCAAAATAGTTTTTTAGCAATTAATATTTGAATGAAAGCCTTCTCTGAAGTAAAACTATAATGGATTTTAGTTCCATTATCGGATGTCCTGAAGAGACTGTTTAGCTAGGATTTGTTTTGGACAAACAAAACAATAAAAACTAATGTGGAAAACTCATTTTAGGACGTTCTGCTGTGGAATACCAGTCTCTTTGCTGATACTGGGACAAATTTCTGTGTAATTCCAGATATTTTATCTTGGAATATAATCACTACTTTTCACTGTGATCATAAGGATTTTTGGGTTTTGTTTTGTTTCATTTTTTAAGCTGTTAAGAGAGAGAGTGGTACTTTGGCATTCATTCGCAGCAAGCTTTGAAGAGTTCCAGAAAAGTGACTGTTCTACACATACAAGCAATGAAAAGAACTTGTTATCTTTAACAAGAGCTTGATTGGGTGTAATAAATGTTCCTTGTTAATTTACTGAAGTTAGCAGCTATGCTGGTAATGAATTTATAATCAACAACATTTGATCTTCTGCGGAAGCTTTTGCCCCTTCCTCCCTCCCAAAAATGTTTCTGGAGAGAGTCCAGATAATTTCTTTTAATACGGATTAAAACTTTAAAGGAGTGTTGCTTTATAGTGACCCTTTTTGGCAGTTTATCAGAACACTTATGCAGCTGGTAAATGTAACTACAAAATTCTGTGGAGAGACTATTTTTCCTTAAACAATCTCTCCTCTCTCCTCCCTGCCCATTGTTTACAGCTACACTGACAAAATAAAGAATCACAAAAATGAGTTACGTGAACAGGAAAGCTTTGATTCTATGGGAATAGTTCCAAAAATATCTTCTGTGTAATGCATGTTAAATGAAGTCATTATCCTAGGACTTTGAAATAATTCTATCCAAGCAGACATAACTTGCTTTTTTTAAAAGAAAATTATTATGTCACATTTAGAGTTCTGAGAAATTGTCTGTGTTTGTAACGTGAATTAGGAGTGACATTCACATGTGTCCTCAAAGGCAGTTGAAGTGTTGTGCTGCATTTGTAGAGAAGTTTTCCTGTTGACTCATTGTGATTTTGCACTCCTTTTTACAAACTTCTATGGTTGGAATTCAGTGTTTTAGTGGGGAAGAGGCTGTACATCTCATATTTGGTTAATTGTTTAGAAGTTGATAACCACTAAATTCCCTTAAGTTCCATCTCCTGCCATGTAGTGTCCTGATGTCCAGGAGTGAACACCAAGAGCCTAGGGTAGACAGACGGCCCATATAATCCATCCTATGCTGGTTTTATAGGTCTATAAAAATGCAATAAAGAAAGGGGTCTCATTAGGTAGAGGCAGGGGGCTGATTGATTTGCAGGCCACACTCAGTTTATAGCTGCCTTCTGTGTGAAAGTCCACCTTACAGTGTGAGTTTACTCTGTTTACCACAACTTGTTTAGTTAATTTACTCCTAGAAACACTGAGCATTATTCTTGTTTTTGTTGTGACTTTTACCCAATTTGGCACCTAAGCATGGACTCGTTCTCATTTTACTCTGTAGAAATAAAAGCCTTAAGCCAAAGGTCAGAAGATGACTGAAGTGTTTCTACCAAGTGTGGGTTTTCAGAGAAGGCAAGAGCTGTTTAATTGAAAGGAAACTTAGCACTGGGAAAGCTCTAAAAAGGCAGTGGGGATTTTTCTGCATTGCAATAACCACCACCTCCAGTTACTGTTAAGAAGATAAAGGAAAAATATTTTGTACATAATCAGTCTTACTGATTCTCAAAACAATTAATTTTATGTTTTGTTCAGAGAATCTTTTTAGAGTTCCTGTTAAAAAAATTAAGAGCATGTGAAAAAAGGCAGTGGGACTGCCAGAACTGTCTGCATCAGGGATGTGACTTTCTTCAAATAAGGCCCAGGGTTCTCAAGGCTGCCAAACACTGCTGCAGGTGGATTCAGGGAGAGAGCAGAAGAGAGGTGTGTTACCCCCCAGAGATGGGGAATCTGTTCTGGGGCCTTGACATGGACATGGAGTAAGGGCAAGTTCTGTGCTTGGTCAGACTGCACTGTCACAGCCTCTGCAAAATGGAACCAAGGAGCATTGTCATCCAGAGGTTAAAAGCATCAGATAAGTATGAAAGAAGTCTTTATCTTAGATATGACTGGGAAAACAGAATGTATTCTTTGGAAATCCCACCTAAATAAATGGTGAAAAATTCATGAAGATGAACTGTTGATCCAGTCTTATGGACCTGTATATATGGACATTTTTATTCGTGTGATCCTTTAATATTTTTGCTAATCTGATGAAGCCTTTCCTCAGCTATCTCCTGTGTCTAAGAGCCATAGCAAAAATACTTTTCAAGTACAATTGGTTGAAATTGCTTCAAAGTGTGCAGTATTATTGTTGTTAAAAATCATATTCAACTTTCAGAGGGTTTAGAACTGTGAAGCTAAAACATTTTTCTGTTATTTCAATAGTTAAATGTTCTTACCATTTACATTCCTGACTTTTTTTTCCCTTTCTTACTGCATATCTAAGAGCTTTTCTTTAACCTTAAGGGAATAAAATGAGAAAATTTGCAAACTTCAAAATAAATAACTCTTTTCCAGCCAATAATGATTTGCTAAATTGTATCATTGTGCCAGAAAAGATCTGAGTCTTGAGTTGAATCAGGGAATTCCTGTTACCATTATGAAATAATGCACAATGTTTAAAAGTGTTTAAAGACCATTGGGAAAAATCAGTCTTTGTTATTAATATTGTTCTTGTTATTATTCATATTCTTACTACTGCTACTACTATCATCATCTACTATTGTTATTGTTTATTATTATTGTTGTAGTCTTACCCTCCACCCTCTCTCCCCCTGGGAATAATTTTTATTAATAGAAATAAAGAAAAAAGTAATTCCCATAGGATGCAGTTAAGCTTACAACTCATCCTTACCCTTTGATACCCATATTACCCCCACGGAACTGATTCTTCAAAGCCATTGACTGGGTTTGAGGAGCCAGTTTTCTGTTAATTTTAATGGGGATTAGACATCCCTCCCCTAAGGCAGCTTTGAAAAATCTCCAGTACATTCTTTATGGCTCTTCTTGGCGGCCATGAAATGTTTACCCAGTTATGAAGCTGCATTTCCCAAAACACTGGTGACATAGAAATAATTTCACTTCCTCCAGTTTAAAGAACTTTTCTGTTGAGTCCTCTATATGACACAGTTTCAAAGGGGAAGGGCAATTCTGCAAAGAAATTAATAGCTCATCCTTTTTGCATTCAAAGAAGAAGATCCCTTTTTTTTGGGCGCACATCCTGTAAGAACTTACTTATATCCTATTCTTTTTTGGATGTTACACTGACAGACTTATTCAGAAAATGGATTTATTTCCATCCTCCTCTGAAAGATGTACTTAAAATGGACTTCACCTTAAATGTGCAAGGGGGAGTGAAGAGGAGAACTGTCTGTTCCTACAGAACTAGAGGGTGGTAAACCCAAGTAAATTTTCCATTCATTGACACACATACCCCAGCAGCAACCTGGATTTCCTTTCTCATGCACTGCACCCTTCCATCTGAGTAGACTCTGGGAAACAGAGTGAACCTCAACTCTCCTGGTAGGCCAGTTTCTTTAGAGGTATCTGCTCTGCAAACATTTCCTTTGAAAAAGAAAGTTTGCCATGTATATAAACAGAAGTATCCTTAGTTATAGCAACATGGACGGCTGCTAAATTGCATTTAAATTGTCCGTGTTTAATTTATGTTCTGAGCTGTCTTCCTTGTATATATCCCTTAGTTAGGTTTTTGTCAGTTGTGTTTCTTTAAATGCATTATAAATCTGTATTTCCCTCATAAACCAGTCTGGAAAAGGGCATCTGTACTGGAAACTGGTTTTAGTGACCTGACACTTTGGCTCTTTTATGTTGTGAAACAAGTTTTAATTTTCTTAACATAGGCCAGACATGGTACATAAACCTCTTCCCCCCCAGGGAGGCTTTTATGTTTGATTCCTTTAGTGGCAAAGCTTTTGAATTTGTCCCCTTGATTGACTTGATTATGATCTTCCCAGTATATATCCTTCACATTGATGAATTCCTGATAGGGATCCTTGAAGGAGTTTACAGGCCTCAATGCTAGATGAAACAGAAGGCTTAAATTATCCCTGCAAAAGCTACTGCTGGTGCAGGTAGGAAGCTGAATACTAATGCTGCACTTTTCTTTAGTATTTGAATTTCCTAGATTTTGCACTGGGAAATATGTTCAAATCTCTGGAATGGGTTTGGCTTCCTTAATAATTGTCTCCTTTGGGTCATTGGTGCCCACCTTCCATTCAGCTAGAAACCCTAAGCACAAGACTTCAGCTAAAGTCATCTTGAACCTCCCAGCATACAAACATACTTTCATGCTGAGGATCAAACCCAGGGCCTATTTGGCCCTAGTATGGTATTCATTGTTGAATTTCTAGAGTAAATAAAGATTCCCAATCTTTTATACTCAGGGAAGGGAATCTTTATTGAATATAACAGTTAGTAGGCTGTCCTCATCCAAGGAGGAGTAATTTTTTTTTTACAGTCCTTATATAACTTTTTGAAAAATAGCACTTTTATAACTGATTCAAAATGGATGTCACAAATAATCTAGGAGGGACTTAAGAAAATGTGGCATAGTAATGAGTCTGGCTGGAAATCTGGTAGTGATGAGTCTGGCTGCTGCAACTTTAGCTGTGATATGCCAGCTTTGCACAGGAAAGGGCTGACAAGTATTTCCAGTGGGAGACTAAAGACATACACCTACTCCTTCCCCAGTTGTTCTTTCACAACCCTTCTTTGTTTTTAATTCATGTCAAAGACACGGAGAGACAGTGGAATGTGGGAAAGAATCAGAACTGTCAAAGTGAGAATACTTGTGGGTTGAGATAAAAACAATTATAACACCACCACTTCATGGTTAGGAAAAGAAAACAAGTAACAGAGAGAAAAATAAACCCCACAAAAGACAACTGATGCAAGTGAAAACAATTGCTCACCAGCAATCTTCTGATGCCCAGACAGTATCCAAGCAGCAGCAGCCAAACTGACCCCCTCTTTATTGGTGAGCATGACATATCTGGTGTGGAATATCCCTTTGGGATCACCTCTCCTGGCTGTGTCCTATCTCAACTCCTGGTGCACCTCCAGCTCACTTACTGGTGACTCTACACGAGTACTGCTTAGTAATAACCAAGACACGTCTGTGTTATCAGTGCTGTTTCCAGCACAAATCCAGAGCACAGCCCAATATCAACTACTGGGGAGAAAATTAACTCTATCCCAGCCCAAACCATCACATTTAGAAAAGGAAAATAAATGGAGAAAGGCAGGATGAATTTATGTTTTTCACAAACTTTTTTTTTCCTTATCAGAAAGTGTTAGTTGGGGCTTTTTCACAAGATAACTCAGACAGACTGGAGTAACTAAGAAAGAATGGGATGGGCAGACAGGAGAGACAGAGGACAGCTTACCTGAAAACAGAGCATAAATTTGGGCCTGGATATCTATCTGTATAAATTCTTCTCTAAACACATACAGAAATGAAAAAGTGGAAAGCACACATCCCTGACAGGGCAGAACCCCCTCTCCCTCCTGCATTGGCTTGGAGTCTCTCAGCTCTCATTTGTCATTGTTGTTAGGGCTGCCTGAAAATTGCCCACATTTTATGAAAACTGTCATGACCTTTATGACCTTTATAATGAGACAGAAGAAAGAAGCAAATCAGACTTGACGAATAAAAAGATGCTTTTTCAGTGTGGGGAGAAGTGTTATTGTCTCAAGTGAAAGCAAGTTTATTTTTTTAAACTGTTTTAATGGCTGCTGTTTCTATTTTGGTAGATGTGTGTGTATGGAAAATGATGCCAGAATGCTAACACTGCATAGGGCCAGATATCACTTCTGCTTTGCTTCTTTTTTTTGTCTCATTATAAAAGTGAAACTATTAAGATTTTAACTATCAATTATTTTATTCGCACAAGTTTCTAAACTATTTTTAGCCCTCTGTACTCCTCTGTGTGGTCTCCTGCAGCCATGATTTCAAATACTTCTATTGGAAAATCTTTTTTTACCAGTTTTGAACCTGCTACTATTCACTGAGAAAGAGAAAAGTGAGGGTTTGTTACCTTCTTGAGGTGTAGCTCATTTCTGACAGGAACTTTTTGACCTTAACATAGTGACCCACTCACATCACATCTATACTTGCTTTCCTGGGAAGCTTTCACTCTATGTTGAGGGAAGCTTTTGGTGTGACAGAATGTTCCGTTTTATAATAAAGATGCACATTCTGCACAAGTCTGTAGCACTCTGGGACTCTGTTCTACCATGGACATGGAGAAGTTTGGAGAATTTACGTGGCTACTGCTGATCTGATTCCCATTGCCCACCAAAATGGAGTGTATTTCAAAACATTTGGCTTCTGTTGGGCAAAGGAGAAATGAATGATAAATGCCTCCAAAATGCGAAATCTTTAACCCTCTGGTCCTTTAAAATTCAATTCCCATTGGTGCCAACTTTCCTTTCATTGCAAGATAATGAAGCTTCACTTGTGTTGTGTGTCCTTGCCTTCAGCGTGGGTTCTGTGCATAGCTCCCGTCGTGGCCAATTATGTGGCAGGAGAGGCCCAGAGCAGCAGAGACTATTGCTGCATTGTTAGAGTGGGATCCTTTTGCACTGTGCAGTCCCTGGGGCTCATTTACAATTCTAACACATCCAGGGCGCCCTGCATCAGGAGTCCTGTGAAATGGACAAAAGTTAGAAAGTGGCAGTGCCATTCCTGGCCAAAAGCTCATTAAGATAGACATCTCCTGCTAGTGAACATCACACAGATGACACAGACAGCTCACTCCAAACTAGAAAAGTTCTTTTGTTCTGCCTTACTAAGGCTTTCAGATAAAAAGAATTTGAGGCTCCTCAAAAGGCCAGCTGTGATATGAAGGGAACAGGTTTAAAATCGCTCTCAGGGGCAGTAAATGCTTAATGATCAGATCTTTCATTGCTCTTGGAACATTTGAGGAAACTTGGCCGGCTAAAATTTTTGTTGATTACTTTAACAGAGGCCCTTTGTTCATATTATCATGTAGAATAATTAAGCCAATGCAAGCAAGTCTGCTTAGCTATATACATAATTAAAATGTTAGACTGTGATTAAACAGACTGCACTGGCACAGAGAGCACCTATTCACTCTGTGAAAGATTTCCATCACTGCCTTAAGCTTGTTTTCACTCTATTTGATTTGTTATTATTTTGGAAAGATTATTTTATATGTGATAGGTAGTAGATGATGTGTTTCTGGTGAGGAGTTATTGAGATTTTATAAGGGAGAAAAAAAGATATAAGCATATACAAAGTAGTGAGCTTACAGGGCAAAATTTGATCTGTAAAAAAAAGAGTCTATTTCAACTGACTTAAAAGCTCATTTCAAGGGGGTTATGTACATTTCTGATTTCCTCTCTGATTTTGGCATCTCCTATGCAGAACTCAAACTTTCAAACTGTAAAGCTGATGATTATGTGGCTTGTGAAACTTTGTCAGAAGGGGAAGCATTTTCATCTATAAAATAAGATATAAAATGTTTTAATTAAATACACTTTTAACTTGTTGGACTATCTGTTTTAAGTCAAAAGCTTTCTGTCAAACATTACACCATTCTGAAGTCTCCCAGGCCTGATTGCCAACTTTCTTTTGGGCTTCTGTCTCAATTGGCAATTAATGAAAATAATAGTTGTGCTCTTAACAGGGGCAGACTGGCTTTTCACAGGTTTGTTCAGCAATGGGCTGGAATCTTTTTTGATTTCCAAAGCAGAAGAGCTAGAATTTTACACATTCTGCCCTCCCAGATAGGGCACCAAGAGTTCTTAGGAATTTTAGGTCTTCTGCTTTTTTTGGCTACAAAATCTTGTTTTACCAGCTTTTTTTTCACTGCAAAATGGGTACAAAAAGATGTCTACTTAGGTGTAGAACTGAAAGGATGCTGGTAGAGAGGAGACACTGGATAGAAATGAGGTTATTTTGATACAAAGGAGAAGTTTATATCTTTTGACATTTTTTTTCCTTGTTAATCTGTATTAGGTAACATATTATAGATCAGTGGGTTTAAGATAGATTGCAGCCCTAGAAGAGATCCTGAGCCTTCATTACCATTCATACTTTAGACCGGAGCAATTTTTATTTATAAGCACAATCTCGGGATGCATTTTCTGAGTTGTAAATATGTCCAAATGCAGCTTTGCAGTTGTTAAGAGTTTCTCTGCTACTCAGTTTCTCTTGGGTTTGTTTAACTTCTTGCTTGAAAAGTAAATTATTAAGCACATTTTCTTAGGCACTCTATGTATTAGTATGAGTCGTGATTATCATGAGCATGATAACTTTCTCTTAATAAGAGTGATCTCATCATGGATATAATTTAAATGGGGTAAATAATTCCAAACACACGCTGATTATAAAGAAATTGGGAGCTTGTTGTAAGCTGATGTCATGGGAAGAGCCCAGTCTCTTCAGCAGGGACTCATCAGTGCAAATGTCTCTTAAAAAATGTCTGACTCTGAATTAAGAAATAAAATCAGGGTGGGAAAAGATATTGCAAGTTCTTGAGTCTCTATAGACTTTGGTCATTATGTTCAATTGAATCCTTCAGTTCCTTATGATTGCAAAATAAAAGAGACTCTAGGCTGAATGTTCTTTGTGTTCATAAAAAAGCTGGAGTTTTTTCCTCTGACTTGAGAAAATAATCCATCACTTTCAAACAAAATAACAGCAGGGATTTTATTTCGAGAAATTTAGCACATTTGCTGAAGCTCCAAATAACTTTTAAAAAATAAAATTAGACTTGGTTCTAGTCATTGACGTAGTGTGAAGTGAGTGAGAAGGGCTACTGGTAGGATTTGGTTGCTTTATTTACAGCTGGTTTGCATTAATAGAAATGGCAAAGCTGAACTTAGTGGATAATCAGTTCTGATTGTAAACATCCTCTGATGTTTTTTGATGCTGTCATTGGGCCATTCTTGAAAGAGTGCCACTGTCTGGCTGGATCTAAAAGCAAAGATTTTGTGAGGCGTAGCTTATGTGAATATATAATACTACGTTCAAAGCAAGGAAATATTTTCATATTATCACTTGGAGCTGCACCGAATCTGCCTTTTTCTGGAAGAATTTTGTGAAGATGAATGATGACTATTGTCTAATAGTTACTGAAATAGTTATGCATCAGTACTTCATGGCATCCTTTCATTTCACTAATGAAAAAAGTGTTCTGAGTGCTCACTTTTCTTGTTTGAGGCTTCTACAACATTTATCCTGAGTACACCACAGCAAGTTTATATAGGAAGTATTTCAGTCTCTGTCTCAAACTGCATATTGAATGGAGTACAACCTGGCCTTGCCACACTACACTTCACCACAGGAAATCAAGTACCACATTCATTTCAAGCTACATATTTTAACAGGAAACTTTGAATCTTAAACTTTTAAAGATGTGCAGCAAAAATATCGCAGTACATCAACCTCATGCATGGCTTGACTCTTATTTATGTCCCTAAAATTAGGACTCAAATTGGTGGTTCCATCCTGGCTGCTGCAGAGGGGAGAAACAGAATAACAGTGCTAGTTAAGGAGCATGAAGTGTCTGGAAATCTGTGAAAAGTGTAAAATATACTGTTGGTACTCACTAAATACTAGAGCACAATGAAATACGTTTAATCCCAGGAGAGTGTGCATCTTCAGGGACCCTTTATTTAAGGGACTGTGAGTTCTGCTGTTTACTTCAGTGAGAACAGAACGCAGTTTTAATTAATCACGACCTTCACATTTCTGATGTTGTGGTTCTGTGATCCTGAAACAAACAAAGAGGAAACTAGAGAAGGGAATACCTATAGGGGAAACTATAGAATTGATCTGAAGAGAACAAGTGACTGTGGGTACTGTTTGAGAAGCAGTTACATACACTTAAAGATTAATGTAATGTGCTATCTCTGCTTCTTGAACTGAGGTCATTTGAGGACAGAGTGGGAGTTTTCACTTTGAGTTGTGGTGAAATCAGGCTCAGAGCCTTTTCTGAACAGGCTGAACTGTCAGCTGGTGTGTCTACATTAAAAACTGTTTTGCTGGGTTAAAATCAATTATTTGTTTTTGCTTTGGATGCTTTGCATTCTTGCTCACAGTTGGGTTGGTGTTATGTGAGAAGGGCAGGGTTGTGGGTTTATACTCATATACTCATGTAGACACACTTTACCCAAGAAGTAAAACGGTCCAAAAACCTCAGATCAGAAGATGAAGACGGTTTTTCAAACCCCAAACAAAGGCAATAAACGGAACTAAGGATTAACTTTGTCAATTTTCACCCTTCCCACGATGAATCTCAAAAATCTTCACTTTTATCTTAGATGGATAACACAGCAGGCACCAGATCACATCAATATTACTCAAATACTTCATGTGCTATCAATTATTTTGAAAGTATTCATCATCTGGGTTGTGAAATGTTTTGAGCTTTTTTCTAATGGAGAGTGTATGGAGATGAGAGTGTTAGGCTGACATATTCTCTTTCTTGTAATTGTCTAAGTGTATGTAAAAGTTGTTCCAGAAGTGACTAGGGCTCACCTCTCAGAACCCAGGCCCTCTTGTCGAGTTGTGTGGTGTGAGAGATGATCTGTGCTACATGGAGTGATATCAGATTGAAGTGAGGAGAGCGATTTGGTGTGCTGCTCAAAAGCTTTTGGATGTTATGAAATCAAAAGAATGAGGGAACCAAGTATCTTGACCAAACAGCATTATATACAACATGTCATATTTTATTACCAACTTCAGAGTTTATTAATTTATCAGACCAGGTCAGAGTGATACAAGTACATAAATAAGTACTGTAACAGATATACACCCCATGAAAAGAATGCATTTGGTTGTCTTAAGTGCCTGGAAAATGGAAAAATGCAACATAGCATTTTACTATATGATGCTTATGACTCATTTTTGCTTTTCTCACAAAGTGTTTATTATAAAATAAATACACAATCTGGATTCCTCTTATCCTGTCACAAATACAAAAAGCAGGTTGCCGCTGACTTCTTAAAAAAATCCTTGCAAACACTGTACACTTCCCACTTAGGCTTCTTCACCAGCTACTGCTACAGACAATGTCCTTCAGCTGAGAAATCGAGGGCTGCTCTTCTCACCACAGCACTAATGTTCCTCAGAACTCCTCACTTCACCACAGGAACGGTAAGGTTAATTCATGGCTTCTTAGGTGATTTACAATAAAATTTAGCACTCCTGCAGCACATTTCAATGCAGTGGTTGGGTGTGCAGTGTGTGCTCCTGATGCCAAACACTTGTGCAGTTCTACTGCTGCAGTAAGGTCTGAGGACTCCATTGGGGCAGCAGGACGGGACTAGCGGGGACAGAGGCGACAGTCCCCTAGGACTGAGCAGGGAGAGTTGTGCCGGTGGTTAAGGCTCTGCTGAGGAGAGCTGAGGGGGGACAGAGGTGTGAGCGCCGCCGGCTCCAGCCGCTTCCAACCGGCTCCAGCCGCTTCCAGCCGGCTCCAGCGCGGGGCAGCGCCCCTCAGCGGTGGGGACAGAGGTGAGAGAAACAGCCCGGGCCGTGCAGGGGACAGAGGTGTGAGACACAGCCCGGGCTGTGCAGGGGGACAGAAAGGCTTTGGGCAAGCACTCATTGTCCCTCAGCCCCTTTGGAGGTGGGGACAGAGGTGTGAGACACAGCCCGGGCTGTGCAGGGGGACAGAAAGGCTTTGGGCAAGCACTCATTGTCCCTCAGCCCCTTTGGAGGTGGGGACAGAGGTGTGAGACACAGCCCGGGCCGTGCAGGGGACAGAGGTGTGAGAAACAGCCCGGGCTGTGCAGGGGAAAAGCCTCGGGCAAACACTCACCGCCCGCTGCCCCGGAAGGAGTTTCCCCAGAGCCCACGGAGACTTGGAAGGAGACCTTCGTGGTTGTTGTTAGTACGAGGTAAGAGTCCTTCATTCTTACCGATCCACGTGGTTGCTGGAGAAGGCCCCTTTTTAGTGTATTTTGTGGAGTGCTTGGTAGAAAGGGAAGTATTCCTAAATTTTGTCTTTCTGGCCAGGCCTGGTGACAACACTAAGGACCTGAGATGAGCTTATGTGTGTGCCCTTCAGGCTTCCCTTCACCTTCCTGCCCTGTGCTGAGAGGCCCCACACGGGGCTCTGTGGGCAGCAGGAAGGAGCCTGTGCCTGAGGCCTGTGCCTGAGGCCTGTGCCTGAGGCCGTGTGGGCTTTTTCTGCTCGAGGCGAGCATCCCCTCAGCCTGATGTAGTGGGAGGTGTCCCTGCCTATGGCAGGGGGGTTGGAACTTGATGATCTTTAAGGTCCCTTCCAACCCAAACTATTCTATGAGTATGTTAGTGTAGTCTTCCACCAAGGGCTTTTGGCATTCAGCACTGAGCTCTCACACACCTCCATCCCTTTACAAGTGGGTCCACTCTGGAGTGCTGTCACTGGCAGGATGACAAACCTGTCGCTGTTGATTTCACTCCCTGTGAAGACCCTGGCTTGGGACATTTCCATAGAGCTTTTGTTTCTTAGTGTGTGTCTGTACAGCACTACTGCTGTTTGCTTGTGGGGCAGCAAATGGGAGCAAAAGCAGGGAGAGTCACTTGTTCCTTAGGATTTAATCCAACACCGCAGCCGTGAGACAGTGCGGTATTTTGGTGACTCTTCGGAGAAAATATTTTTAAAATTATACTTCTTCTGCAGATAAGAGTCACCTTTCTTGAACACACTGCAGATGTGCTATACTAAATTTAACAGAAGAGATTGTTTTTTCACACAGATAACAGTTTTCAAAGAGCTGTTGTGTTCTAAAGGCCTGCTGTAGTTGTTTGGTGTTTGTCACGGGAGAGCTGTCCTTGGAGCATGAGAATTGAGAGGTCACCTTCAGAAAATGCAGACTGGGTTTGTAACAAATCACAACAAATACATTCAGCACTGCTGTGACTCTCAGCAGTTTTCAAGTTACTGCAAGTACTTCACCACCTTTTGCCACATCATTTTAGAAGGCAGTTTATCAGCCAAGTCCATGTGTTAATAGGGCCCAGAAGAACCAAGTTATTAGGGTAGTGATAGGGAGTTAACACTTCACATTTTCTAGAGAAGTGGGTGGAGGAAACCATGAAAACCACTTAAAAGTAACCGTTTGCTTAAATTGCTACAAAAATACTGTGATTGCCACTAACACCTGCTGTTCGGTTTATAGACTCAGTTTGCTCAGCTAGAAGACATCATCCCAAAGGCAGGCTGCTAAGGAGTTTGTTAGTTTAAATCTGTCTCCGAAACAAGTATTGTATCACTTGTATTTCTCCTCCACTGCTAACAAAAAGCTATGAGTCATTTCAACACCAGAAATGGTATAAATTCAGCACAGGAAATAATGCTCTCCATAGCTCCTGCTCTTTTATTAGGTGTTCTTCTTTTCATTAGTTTGAATAACTTGCCAAATAATAATAATAAAAATGTGCTGTTTTCTCTTTTTAACTTGTAAAGAAATGCTACTCTGGGTAAGTACAATCTCTCTTTCTCCTTTGCCCACCAGTAATACAGAGCCTCCCAGTCTTTTGCAGGAGATATTTGAACAGTTGACACAGACCACTACACATAAAGCAGCAAATTTGCTGTGCATGATGTGAATAATTACTGCATTATAGTTTTGGTTTTTAGGGCAACTGTTGACATAAGCAAAATAAGCCTGCAGTCCAGCTGCAGATCCAAGTTTTCATAAGTTTTCTTGTGTTTCTCCCTCAAGTGCTGTCTCCCTTAACAGTGACCCTTTTCAGACTTTTCAAGGTACAAAACCTTTACCAAATCCTCGAGCTCAGTCCTGCATACTCTGCTTTCACACATTTGGCTGATCTGTGCTTCTCCTTCACTAAATATTTTCCATTGGCCTGAAAACAGAAATACAAAGGAGACAGATACTGACTTAGAAAAAGGCATAAGAAACTTCAAAGACATTTACAAGCAGTCTTCAGACCAACTGATTCACAATGGTAAATGAGAGAATGTCCAACCCTCCCATGGAAAATATTCAAAGCCTCTTACAATCATGCAAAACAACTTGTTAAAAATAGTAAAAAGGACCATAATATTATTCCTATCTTTAATTAATTAGTACTGCAAGTTGACTATTTATTCAACCATTTATGATATTAGATGCTCTGCTTTTTGACAGAGTGATGTGAAAATTTAACTCTGGTGGTAAACCTTAGTATTTGAAAGTTGGGAAGCAATAAGTCTAAATGTTTTATGCACTGTGAACTGTGCCCACCTGTGTGCAATACAAACGGGATTTTCTGGTATTTCTATACTTTCTTGCTAATTGAAGATGTCAGAAAAATTACCAGTTGTAATGCAAAAGAACTGGGAATTAAAAATCTACATGTGTTAGTCCAACTATTATTGCAGGACAAGAAACAAAATATGGACATGAAGTACTGCTATATGTATTTATTAAATTGCTATATTTTGGTTGTTTAAATCTAAACTTATAAAACATTTAAGCCATGTTATGAAGGAAAAATTATTACATCTGTTTGACTGTTGAGTAAAAGAATGTTTTTCAAGGCTATGATTATATGGAACATAAATACCTGAAGATTTTTGAATTTTACTTACTAGGAGTTGTTCTTGTTATCTGCTTGAAGTAAGGAAGTTCTTCAAATTCTCTTTTGGATACTTTTTCAACATAGAAGTGACGCAGAATCCCTTTGGTAAAGAAATTAGAAGTGGCTGTTACTGGAAATGTACCTGTTGTGGACCTGAGTGTTCTAAACCTGACTTTATGTAGAATTACTGCCATGTCAAGTCAGCTTGTGAAATAATCCTTAATAATTACATGGATTTTCAGCCTTTGTTTTTACTCTGTTTACCACTCCCCTGGTTTTTTGGTACTCTCCAGTAAATTCTTCTGTGGATTTACAATTGCAGACAGTTTGTGAGGACTGTGAGAATTAGGCAGTTCTTTTCCAAAATAGCTGAACCCCTCCTTGGGATGAGTACATGTAGGTTTACAACAGAAGCCAAAATACCAGTGTCTTGGAGAAAAACAATGTAATTTTGCAGTCAGATAGCACTTTGTCTCTAGTGAACTAGAAGGCAACATCACTGGCACATCAAGGCAAGGTTTTGTGGGTTACTGAACACACCCATCCAATACTTTCTGACTACTTTTCTGCTTGCACTTTGAGCTTGGCTTTGTGCTTACTGCACATTCTAGGGAGGTATAATTTCCATGGAAAGGGCTATGACACAAGAGTGTTTCCTATGAGGATAACATGCTTTTTCATTTAAGTAAATTAAGTAGACGGGATTTTTAGGAGCCTGGAGATAACTTTTATCATAGTAGAAGTTATGGATTTGCAAAAGTGCTTGAGCTTCTGAATGATTTTCTATTTTTTTATAATTTTAGCAGTCAGTCTAGTAAAAGATATTGTCTGCATCCCTAACACATTTTTTGCCCATATTTTACACCATCATGGATGTTGCATCACTAAGGCAGTTAGGACAGACTGATTTATATGGAAAGGTTTTTGATCCCTTTGAATTAAGAACCTCCAGTTGCTTGGTTCAGTCATTTCTCTGCAATAAATTACAGAGTATTACTTGCTTGTCATTGTGTTCTTTGCTCACAGTGAAGGGTAGAGGTTTGCAGAACTAAAACTGTTTGTGTTAAACTTGAGTATGTTTGATGTGGCTGTAACAGCAATATCCTAATTAACCAGAAAAACAGAAGTCTCAAGATGCATGGCTTTGTATATTTTCCTGGAATTTTAATGGAAGATGATACACTGTTTAAAGAAAGAACTTGCTCAACTCACCTTTTCTGATTGTCCACACGTGTATTTCTATTTGAGGAGGCTTTTCAGTCTCTACTGCAATTTTTCTGATGGTTTCTCCTTCCTCTGTGAAAATGGATTCATAGACTGGAAATGTCTCTTTCCCACAGAAGTAATCTTTGTTATCAGAGGTTTGACTTGGCACTTCTTCTGTTTAAAAAAAGCCCAAAACACATACTGCAGCTGTAATTAAGAACTCCAGAACTTGGCACTGATAGCCAAGCAGGTTTAGTTTAAAATTAGAAATTACACTTGTATTGCCACTCAAGTCCACCTCCAGCTAAAACAGTGTTTACTAGCGTTCTATTCTCCTAGGTTCTTACAGCAAGTCTATAGTGGTGAGACAGTTTCATGTTTACAATGCAGCTTCATATGGTCATGAGCTGTGTTAAACCAATTGTGAGGCTCACAGTTTTTGAACCTGTTGTATACTTATAAAGCAAATTAGAAATAATGGTAGAAGTCTCAGAGGTAATAAAATAATTAAATGAAAATTGGTGGTTGGGCAGAGTGATGAGACCCCAAATTGATGCTTTACTAAGGAAAGGGGGACACAGAACCTACAAGGTTTACATCTGGGTCAGCAGCAGCCAGCTGGCCAGTACAAGCCTGGGTTAGCCACCTCCTGCTCCCATGGTAAACTTGCAGAGCATGCAAGTAGAAGTTGTAATTATTCTGTTGGCAATTGGAAGTAGGATAAAATTGTAAGAGAGATGATGCAACTCAGAAACTTGGGCTGCTGTTTGTGGATTTCTGTCCAAATCATCACCAAACACAGAAATGGGCTGTACAGATTAGAGAAGAAATTCAAAGGCACAGAAGGGAAGTGGACAATCCTTTATCCTTTGTATCCTATGCAACATTCCTGGTCATTTGACAGACCATCAGATTTGCATTAGCAGATTTTTCACTAGTAGTAGGCATTGACTTTAATAATTAATGTCTATATAAGTTTAATCATTAATGAAGCATAGATACAATGCTAAATTTGTAGTAATGTAGTATTTATTAAAAGGATAGAGTTACCTAGGTGTCACCAATCAATTTATAATCAGGAGTTTGTAATCCTTTTGTTACATTAAAAACGTAAACAGCACCGTCTCCATGCAAATATCACAAGCTAGAAGGTTCTGTGGGCATTGCAGAAGGGATAGGACAGGAGAGCCTTTTGACAGTAATGAACTTTTTGTTTATATTTCTGTAAGAGTCTCTTTGGCAGTGAGTGTCAGAAAGTCATGCTAACAGAGAGAATGACAGCCACTGATCAGAATATACATGCCCCAGGCAGCAAGACCCCCATGTGAAGAAGAGTAGTGAAGAGCAGGGCTGGCCAGGCAGCTCGAGATCTCTCCACAGACATTTCATCAATGGGCATGGCCATTACTATTTTAATTACATCTTATTGTGAGCAGAAGACTTGAGCTAAGCCCCTTAACATGCACAGCAAAAGAAATGGTCTGTGTTCAACTTTGTTTTACCTGGACAGACTTTACAGCATTTTCCTTCTACTTTCTGAGGGTATTTGCAGGGATATTGTTCTGGACAATGAATTTTCTTGCATTCTTGTTTGGTGATGTTGCAGGTGCATAACACACACTCTACAATTCCAAAGGCTCGAAGATTAGGATGCCAAGATTCACCATGTGAATATGTTTTGCCATTTGAAACACAAACTACAAAAGAAGAGAAAATTAAGAAGTACAACTGAGAAAGGTATGTTCACTGGCTTCCTCTCTATGAATATTCATTTCATTCATGCACATTTGTTGAAAGTTGTCTCTCTCTATATAAATTGTTAGTGTCTTTGGCTTATTCTCGGCTTATTAACCGAGAGTATCACTACTGAAAATGAGTCTGAGCCTGTGATCACCTTTTTCTGAACAGTTTTGCCTTAATTCCAACTCTGGTGACACTGGTGTCCATCAATATTTTAAGAACAAAGAAAGTGGCTTGAATCAAGTCTTTCTCTAGCATCTCTCTAGTCCAAGCATTTCAGTGCTGCATCATAAACCAACTTACAAAACTCACTCCTTGCCCTCCTAATATTATTCCATACTCAGGACAGTGCTAGATACACTGCATTTGGCTTCTAGAATAGTATCTGCAGGTGACAGGATTGTGACATTTGCTACTGAGTCATCTGCACAACTTTTCTTACCATGAACTGAACACAGTTTTTGCAGTGAGAGTCCTGCTGTCAGCAGGATGGATTAGGGCCACCTGGGCCTTTTATTGTTTTTTCATCAGAGTTCCTGCTGCACAACACACAGAACAAAGCAAGGGAAATGTTGCAAAATGAAGTTTAGTGTCCTTTGTGGAAATATATATATCTTTTGGTATGTAAAGGCTTTTGGCTTTTGGAATCACAAGAAAATATTAACACGAAAAGATGCATATGGGACTGAAATTTCATTCCAAAAGCATCTAAGCATCTCAAAATATTTATTCATCAGTGCCCCTGGGAGACAGAGAAATATAGCTGACACAAGGAGAGTGGAAAAATCCACGTCTGGTGGAAGCCAGTTTGGGTCAACTGCCAGTTAATGAGAATGATATCACTTTACACCATGTTTGCATTTGTCCTGTAAACCTTACTTCTTTCGTTTTAAATATTTTATAAACACCAAGAAAAATGCAAACTAATCTTAACAAGGTGAAAGAAAGGGCACTGCTTGATTTCTAAATGTGAATCTGGGACATGTTGTAAATATTTCCAATTCTTCTAATATGGCATCATTTTTATTAATGCTTTTATTTGTAGAATATGTTCCTATTTTGCCCATAACTTTCAAAAGCAATTTAATTTTTATCTGTAATCTGAAATTTACATCTAACTGGTAACAGATGTGACCAACTGGCTTATACTTTGCTGAGTTACTGAGATTTATGGGGAGTGTTTTTTGCAATGGATTGTCTTTCATGGAGTTATGCTATCATTTGGTTTATAATTTGCTACTTTTTAACTCTTTCTTAAGAAATGTCTTTATTTCTGAGGTAAGAAACAGTTTTGTTTCTGAAACAAAAACAATGTTATCTTTTTACTAAGAACATGGGAGAAAACATTGGATGTAAGAAAACAGGTAAGCACTCAGCTGCTCAGAAGGCTTCTTAAATGATTAAGTATTGTATAACTATTTACATTTTTGCTTGTATGGATTTTTTCCCAGCTAGATTTATCCAAATCTTTTATGGACATAAATATGTAATGATTTCTCCATCTGACATTTTTAGTATGGTAAACCTGTGTCCATGCAACTGCGTATTGCTTGCTTGTCAAGAAATTTGTGTGTTTATTTTTCAGCTTGTTGAAATGCATCTCAAGGGTTGTGTGCATTGATTAATAAAATGCTTGTTAATTACACAAGAACAAAAGAAAATACATCATGGGCCTTCCTGTTGCCATCATGATGATCTCTCAGACACTCTCCAGGCAGCAAGTGTCTGAAACTGTGGCAGTTACTATATACTACATTCAGAAATATACTGTTTGTCTCTATGCTCTTTATTTGGTGAAACGAACCAGTTAGAAATTTCTTTGATGATGTCTTCATGTGAGAATTACATGTGAAAGATATTTCACTGCATGGAGATTCCTGTTTCTAGATTCAGCATAAAACACTGGCATGATCTGAATGTCTTTTCATGCTTGTTCAGGTGGATAATAAAGATCCTATGGCCAACATTCCTTCTGCTTGTTAGTATCTTAAAAGATTAGCTGTCCCTAATACAAGAGCTTTTAACTCTTTGTGGGCAGTTCTTAAGTGCATAGTAACTGGTATCGGTGGATAAATGCCCTCCTGAACATGCATTTTTACACCTGTCTCTTTTATGGCTTCCTGATCTAGCAGACCCTGTTCACTGAGGTACACCACTGTGGGAAATGAGGATCACAGTCTTTGTTGTACAGATCCTCCATTTACTGGAGAATTCTTTTTTTCCCTCTATTTTTGTCCTTCCTGTAATGCAGCAGGAATATGGCTCAGTCATGGTTGGATAAGATGTGCCATATGGGCTCAAAGTTCTGTCCCATCTGAACAAGTCACTGTTGAACAGGTCAGCAAATCTAAAGGCATCAGGGTGCCCTAAATGGCACAAAGTACTCCCTTCCCCGGTAACTACTGCACATGTTCTCAGAATTATGAAGCACAATCCTACAAAATATAGTTTATTATTACTTTTTTCCATACTGATTTGCATTGAATCTTGACACCAGTGTGAATTTCCAATATTCTGCTCTATATTCTGAGAAGTCTTTTTGAACTCTAAGTGTTTGATTCCTGGCCCAGAGTACTAGTGTAAGAAGCGCTCATCTTTACCTCGTCCGTGCTTATGTTTGTTGTTGATGACAATTTGTACTATTGTTCCTGAAGCTTGCTGGGGATCTTGTAGGACTCCACGGTTACTCCTGGCATTGGGAAATCGAGGAATATTGACTACCTGCCTCGCAGAGCTGGGGGACAGGTCATAGTGGGAGCGATGGTATGAGTGTCTCTGGAGACAGAAAGAGAACAGGAAAGTAAATGTCTCATTGCCATGAGCATGAGAAACGAGGTTGTACTACAAGCTTAACACCAGTAAAGTGTTGTCACTGGCATCAAACATCATTAAATGTAAAAGATGGCACCACACTAAACAAAAGGAATTCAGGTTTTGCAGACTCTTAGCATGGTAATGAAGTCATTGGCACATACACAGTTGTAACTTGTATTACCACAGGGTGTATGTTAGTGTAGATGTCTATCTGAGTTGGGCATCTGAAGTCCCCAGTTAAGTCAACTATCAGATAGGCAATTTTAAAGCTATCCTGTTGTGGATCTCTGTATCATGAGGATGTGAATCTCAACCCAAAAGTGCCTGTTTTGCTTCAAGTATTCAAACAGGTGTTCAGAGCTATTTATCTACCTTACTGATGTCTACTCTACTCTATAAGTAGATCAGAGGAATTGTAAGCTTATCTAGTTTTCTCATCAAAATGGCTTTCTGCATGTCCAGAGTGACTGTCCAGCTTCTGGTTCACTGGCAACTTTAAACTCTCTTGTAAGGCCAGGGTTCGCCTTGCCCAGACTCAGCTTTAGACTTATGAAGAACCAGGGTTAGCCTTCCCCAGTCTGAGCAGAACCTCACTAGAGAAGTCATATTTGCAAAGGAAAGCAGCAGCAGTGGGAATAGTTTCAGTGTGTTTTCTAAAGCAAAAACTCTGGTTATTTTCAGAGAATTACTAAGCAAGAGGCAATAGTGTATACTGCAGCAGTTATGTTCTTACAAATTTAAAGACATGCTGATTCATGTATTTAGATACTGCACCTCATGCTCAGAAGTTCTTCATATTCTCTCCAAATGCTGTTATAAAAATCATCTATTGATATTGAGGAGAAAGTTGTTAGTGGATACTCAGACCCAGGGAGAGTGAAGCCCCTGAAGTAAGTATATACACAATATATATATACACATCATATATATCAACTGGGAAGTAACTGTTTGCAATTACAATTTAAAAGTGATGCCTGTGTAGCAAACAGAATGGTGTAGAATTTTTTTCTTGTGGAGCATATACAACAAAGATGAAATCCAGAGCCCATAGAAGCTCATGGGAGTTCATAATTCAGTGTTATTCATTAATTCAGATCAAGTTTATTTAGGGGGTTACAGAAGAAGCCTGTTTTGGACTAGATGTATGGAACCTAGGATGAAACAGTAGATATTTACATTTGTTATCATACTTTTATCTTTTTTCCCCAATGTACTACCATGCACAGTATAGCAGGAAAAAATGTCATTAAACTGTAGGTCACACTTACGGCTTCCCTGTTGGATGGCTGCCGAAAGATATCTCCATCAGAATGTTCCCATGATAATTCTCCATCTCCTGTACGTGAAGCAGAGCAGTATCAGTTAGGGGAGTAATTGTGCAACACCTTGGGAGATACTTAGGGGAAAAGTCTCATCCAGCTTTACAGCTAAATTCAGGGAGGAGGTTGCATCAGTGTGTAGAAGTGTCAGTCTGTGGTCTGACTTTATTGGACTAGATTCTGTAGAGATGAAAAGAAAAATTTCAGTAAATCATGTCAGGATGAAGATTCACTATCAGATTTATGTAGCTTTACAATATGTTGTAGGCAAGGTCACTTCCAGCTACCACCTGATATGGGATCTCAGTCACAGGTGAGGAGATGTGACTTGACTTAGCTCACAGAGAAAGGCTCAATTGTGTGACCTTCCATCTGCTGTGGGCTGAGGGAACCCACAAGCAGTTACTGCTGCTCAGCTGTCACGTAACTTGACTGAGAAGTAAATCCTGAATTACTTTTTTGTAGTCAGCTCTGAAGTGTAGCCAGTAATAAATAACTTTGGATTATATATATCGAGAAAAAATAGGCTACATTTTGTCCTGCAGATTTCCTGTCCCTAGTTGGTTTTTATCGTATTTATACTTCATTTAATAAAAATTGCTAAGTCACAAGTCACCCCAAGATGTGAAGCTAGGGATGCTTTCACCTGTTTGTCAGAGACAGATCATTTCAGAAAGAGAAGGTATGAACTGCTGTTTTGAATCAGTACAAACTACTTCAGAATAAGGCTCTCGCAGTACTAAGGGCCCTCATAAAACAGTAAAGGCATTCTGACTTGTCTTCTGAAAGAGAAAAGATTTTGCTAGAACACTTATGATTTGTGCATGTGATGCAGAAGTAATGATGCTTTTGAGAATCAAAGTGAAGGACTTGCAGAGACAGGCTCTGGTTCCTCAGTTTACCTTTTTATGATGATGCAACTTCATCCTCAGTGCATTCTCTCATTTCAATTTAGAAAATAAATGCATCAGTTCCCTGCTGGAACTTGAGGTTTAATTTCCCAACCTGAATTGGATTGTAAGTACACAGGAAACTTTCAGATAGTGACCTGAGTGACAGTGCTGGTGCACAGATGGGTCTCTGATAGGGAAAGGTGTAAATTCAGGCCCTGTCCTTCTGTGCTTGTACTTAAACTTACCTCTGCAAACTGGACAGCAGGACTCCGGAACAGAAACTGGGAAAGAGCAAGTTAATTTGGGACATGTCTTCAAGCCACAGTACACATTTCCTTCCTGCCAGTAATACAAAAAGGAGAATTTAGAAGGAGCGATTGATTTTTCTGGTACCATATATGCATTTTTCATGGACATGCTTAAACCTAGTATGCATATTTACATAAATAGCACTCTAGTATGCAAAAGCAGAATATTAGACCAATGAAAAATCAGAATTGCTTGTTTAAAATTTCATATTGCACAGAGGAAGGTCTCCGTCTTTAAAAAAACAGGGAAAAATAAAGAGGTAGAAGTGTATGTGGAAAAGAACTGCAATTATTGAAGGCTGCAAATGTGCCTCACATCAGTGGTACTAAAATCACAGTGTGAATTTGTGTTACTTCCTCCTCTCGCTCTGTTGTGTCTTACTATTGGACAGGAGCTCAACAGTACCTAAAAGTGATAAGGTCTGTTCAGTATCGGGACTGTGAAGTTTGTAGTTAATGTAGAATATTATGATCAGAGGAGGTCTGGAGCTGCTGGTACTTGATACCGAAGAGCTGGTTGGATTTGGTTCAAATAGCTCTTGGGAGTCACTGGGTGACTGCTGAAAAATACTGATTTGAATTGCTGACATCTCTGTGGCCCAATGCCATTTTTCAGAGCATTTACCAGGTGCTGCAGACTGGCTCTGAGCACTCTCACGAGTTTCAGCATTGATTTTCAATTCCCAGGCTTTGCCTTGTGTTGCTTTTGTATTTTGGTGTTTTGTCTTCCAGAAAAGATAAATGAAGCTCAGAGAGCAGAACTCTGTCAAATCTTGTTACTTACTGAGCAACTGCACTGGGCACACTGGTTTGCTTGCCTGTTTTGGAAAAGCCCCTCTGCCACAAACATTTCACCATGGTGGTAGGTGGTGCCATTGTATTCACAGGATTTCCCGGTGATTTTGCTGCTTACTGAGAAAAGCGAATCTTCTGGAAGCAATGGGAAAGGAACACTTTATGCAAAAGTTTTTGACAACTTGCAGTACCACAAGAACATGGGAGAAAAAGCTTCCCTTCTCTCCCATTTCCCCTCTTATAAAAGGACAAGTTATGTCATGCTCCAAAGTGATATTCTCATTCTGCTATTTTGCTGAACTTTAATAATTCACACTGTCCTGATTCATCTTACAATGCTGATGATCAATTGCAATGCCAGCACTGATGGCCACGTCTCGTACTTCTCCATCTTCTTTTGCTATCAGCTGTAGCATTTGGTATGAGGATGGGGAGGTACAGTTGTGTGCCCACTTGTTGTATTTATATGGCTTTTTCATGCTTTCAATGTAGAAGGGATTAGGTCCTGTATACACACAAAGTCTCACTACCAATAGCACTGTTCTACTGTACTTTGCCCTTTCTTAGTACTGGTATCATTTCATTACTGATTTGTAGTGTTGTGGCCCATAGGAGACTTAGGTGAAGGTTAGGAGCTTGTGCCATTGGGCACAAATGATGCTACCTCCATGCCACCTGCAAGCACAAACCTGGTAGAGGAGCACTGATACTGATGATTTAACTCTGTCAATAGAAAGCTGTGTACTTTGTGTGTTCCTAGTGCTCTTCACATTTCATTGCTGTTCTTGAAAAGCAAAAACTGTCAAAGGCAGACTCCAAAAGCCACTTAAAAGGTGATTTTTCTCTGAAAAGCTTTTTGATGTCAGATATGCAAGTGGGTGCATTTTGTTGGCAGAACTCAGAGTGTGTGACAAAGTGCACAGGATGGCAGTGTCAATTCAGCCCTCAAACCTCCTGTTTCAACTCAAGCCCATATTGAGTTCTGCCCTGAATGGGTTAAATTTTCTTCTAAGACACAAAGCTATCTGTTCCTAACATTAAAACTTGCCCTAGATTGTTTATTAGCAGTTAAAAAACTGTATAAAGGGATTATACTTCACCTATGAGATGTAAGTCACTTGATACCCATGGGGCAGTGCATCTGGCACTAAACATTTACATTCACATGAATTTAGTATCTCAGCATGGGAAGAAGCATTTCAAACAAGAGCTCTATGGAAGTAACAGTGGAGTGTTTGTTCTCTGCCTGAATCACTGCAAATTTCTAGGAATGCAGCTAAAATTTCATTCAGTAGGGTTGGGCTTTCATGTGAAAGAAACTTGACCTGAAAATTCAGGTTTTGCTGTAGCCCCTTTCATTATCTATCAGATAAAACAGAAGAGATTTGTATGTGAAACTGTGCCACCACAGAATACATATTTTTTAGCTGGGAGATCCGAGTGAAAGAACAGTTTTCTGCTGGTGTGCACTGGCATTAAGCACTGACATTAAAATTTTTCCATGAAAGCATATATTTCAATATATTGATCTATCAAATATTAATATGTTGAATGGTATATATCAAATCTGGATGTGGAACTCATATGTAATGCATTATTTGAGAGTATAGTGGGTCAGCAAAGAACATTGTTCTTCAGGAGAATAGCAGAAGTTATCCATTTAAGATTCCTTGTCAGACATTTAATTTCTCTCCAGGAGAAAGACATGGTATTTGCACATTTGAAGCACCAAATACATTATTATTGCACTGATATCAAGGATGTCTAATGATACCTTTCCAAAATCTTGCATATAATACATGTAGAGCTTTTGTCAAGTTCTCTATGATTTGCTAGTAATACACATCCTGGAATAGCAAATTAAGATGCATTCTTTGAAGGTCATCAGCAAAAACTTCAAGTGGCAGTTTCAGCTGCCTGTCCCATTTGGCACAAATATTGGAAAACATGAATAAAGAGGCATTTCTAGGTACTGTGCTACCTTCTGAAACTTGTCTCACCGAAGTTACTTGGGCTTTTTGACAGTCACTTCACGGAAAGCAGAGAGACTGTCAAACCCTCAATCTCCCCTCGCCCCTTGGGCAACTGGAGGAGCAGTAGAACTGGAAAGAGACAAAAATGAAAGGAGAACTGAAAAGAGAACACAAATGTTTCTTATCTGGATATGATGCCCAGTTCATGCAGCCTCTGCAGGACTTGGCTGTGCCCATGTGGGATGTCTGTCCAAAAGCAGTATTTGGCTTGTGGTCTGACATTTGCAGAGACCCATACTTGAATGACTTATTGTGTCTCTTCAGAGTATTGGATGAAGAGAGTACATTTTACTGCAGATTTACCTTGGTATGCACCACATTGCTCAGATTACTATGAAATCACCAAATGCCTCTGAACTGTGGCTTCTAAATAAGGGAAGGAGATAGCAGAACGTTTATTGCTTAGAAATAACAGTGGAGAGCTACAGTAGGCAATTTTTTTGTCTGTATTTCTACCTGGGCTGCTTTTCACCAGTGTTACCATTCCCAAGAGGTAAATCCTGGTCTCAATGAAGCCAACAGAAAGATTTCCTTCAGCATTCAGCCCATGTGCTTGTTCGGACTTTGCTCTTTAAGGTTGTATTTGAGATGGATGCTTGTGTTAAGAGGAACTGTTGATCTGTACAAACTAGATTTGTATGGGCTCGGATCTGCAGTACAACTTGAGATAAAAGTTTACTATGAGCTAGAGTCCATTTGATAGGTTGTGTGAAGGGACAGTATAGCACAAGTTTCCCATGAAGTGATGTGAAGTGTAGCTCTAATGCTTTCCTGATATTCTTACTAAAAAGTCAGTGATTAATTTGATAAACCAGATAAATTTTATGTAAAGTTTCTGTTTCAGTGGAATTTACTCCAATCACAGATTATAATGGAAACCTGCCAAGGTTCCTGAAGGGCTGCCTGTGACTGGAGATTTCCAAGGGCCAAAGTTTGAGGGCAGCCATGCACAGAGCGGGGCTTCTTGGCTTTTGGAGCTTTCTAGTCTCCTGGCAGAAACAAATGCTGTGTCATGTGGACCACAGTAAGTTTTGGAAACACTATCTTTTAGCCTTTTATGTTTACAACTGTTCCTTCCTGGATTGTTAGAAGAGCTCGATCCTGAGATGCTTTAGCCTTACTTGGATATGGAGCAGAAGAGCATCACTTATCTGCAACTAATCCCTTGAATAGCTTAGACAAATTCCTGGGCAGTTCCTGATGTCTGAACAGTAGTAACTTCTGTACAGACAGTGAAAAGCAGTAACTGGCTATAAGCAAGTTTGTGTACAGGACAAGGCTTCTAGAAATCAGCTAGCCTGAGAATTATCATTCATTGCAATAGCTCTATCTTGAGACAGACACATGCAGATAGGACCTATGCCTCCCACTCCAACTTTCTGCTTTTGTCTGAAAGCAGAGCTGAGACTGACAGCACAAGAAACAGGTGTTTTCGTTCTGATGCCAACAATCCATGACAGTGGCCTGACAATGGTCTTTTTTTTTTTTTTTTTAAATCCTACTGCAGAATCTTTGAAGCTTTAAGGGTAACAATATACCCTGCAGTCCCACTGTGAACAGCGTCTTTTGCAGCACAGTACAGATGAGTCCATTTCTTTTAAATGGGTCCCAGTGAAGCAAAGGAATGACTTCTGGAAGGAAGTATTCCTCGATGAGTAACTCTGGCGACTAGGACTCTTGAGCAAACAAGATGTAATGTCTTAATTCCAGGTCTGGGGCAGCAATATTGAAAACTAATTCAAAGCATATGAGCTGTGCTTTGGTTCAAAACATTTCCCTTCAGCAGGTAATGCTTTTGCATCCCATGCAGCAGTTTTGCATGTTTGCTGCCTATTAGTTCACATCTTTCTGTGTCACCAAGGACATGGCTATTATACTTGAGAATCTGAGGCTCTTTTGCAGCTCCTACTGACTGCCAGATACAGACTTTAATGTGGCTTGTTACTGACAGGTTAAGAGTGAGTGACTGCAGTGTAACTCTTACAGTTCGTTTTGACTGTGCAGCCAGTTGGATTCTCTGTCCCCAAGATACACAGGAGAGAAACAGAGTAAATCTAATCACTTTGAAAATCTCTTTGTGAGGGGACTTAGGCTAAACTCCTTCTCCAGCATTAAAATGGCATATGTCTCTTTGTGTTTCTAGATTAACAGTATCTGAACTTGCCTCCTTTCACCTAAGGGATCAGAGCTCTGGAAAATGTTGTAATAAGTCCTTTGACTCCTGCTGCTTTGGTGTCTATGTTCCAAGAGTTTCAGCCAACACTCTTCCCAGTCCTGGAGAAATCTAAATGCTAGTAACACTCCAAGCAAAAGATAAAGAAGCCTGCCTCCGGGCAGAAGTCCTTTATGTTAGGCTTTTCCCTCTACTACACATAAGCCAAAGGAAGGTGATTATTTTATATAAGAAACAGCTATTCAGTATGAAACACATATTTGGAGTGGAGGAATAAATATGTTTTGATAATATGATCCTTATAAATTCCAAACAGAGACATCTAAGAGGTGAGGAAAGTGTCCTGCAGGTTTGCTTTGTATAGAAATCCAAATAATGCTTATCTTCTGATACATTTATATGAGAAGGGCCAATGCAAAGAAGCATAGAGCTGGGAATCTGGACTTTCTCACTGCCCCTGTGGTTTGCTTCCCTCATAAGGCCCTCAGTACAGGAGACATTCTGTGATCACATTTTGGCCACCTCTGCATGATGAGTGTGTGTGATGTTAGAGCTGATTGGTGAGGGGGCCAAACACAGAGCAGATAAAGAAAACGGAGTAGACTGGGAATCAGGCAGCAAGGAACTTTGTGGAAGACAAGTGTCATGGTGACCTGGCATAACAGAAATGTACCAAGCTTTCCTCTGTGAAGGCATATATATTTTACCTCAGCAAGTCATGAAACCCACTGATTCGGTAACTAAATATCCCTGACCTGCTCCTAGCTCAATTTTAGGGCTGGACAACTAAACTGAGCCCTGGGTGCCATCAGCACGTAGTGGGGCAAACTGCTACTGCAAACCCTTCCAAGGTCAGAATGGAAAGGGTGATTGTTTTTACCACAATCAAATCAAAGGTAAAACAAATATTTTAGAACTACTTGATTGCTAGAACTAAATCCTGATTAATTATCTCATGAGAACCTCAGGTAGACAAAACCTATTCCAGTGCAACATTACCTTCTAGAGATCACCTGGTACTATTTTAAATGAACTTTGTGGCTGGAGGTCCATGGGGGATTATAGCACAGCATAAGAGAGCAAATAGATTTTTTTCCTATTAAAAATTCCTTTGCTGAATTTCTTCCCTCTACTTTTGTTTCCACTCTCCATGAATGTGTCACCTCAAGGTCTGATCTGAAGTCCATTGAACTAAATAGATTTGGAGCCTGGCCCAAACACCTACTCTGTGTGGTACAGCATGAGGGCAGTTTCCTCTTTCATCTTCTGTCTCATATTTCTACCATACTCCCTGGCATTTCCAGAGAGGGGACTACATCACAGTCAGTAACTGCATCTGTTTGCATAGAAAGCTAAGTCCAAAAGCTATCAAAGCTAATAGAAATCTCTTGATTTGCTACAGTGGAGTGTGGATCAACCCTCAGTCCATCTGCATTTAGCCTCTTCCTTCAGTCACGCATCACAATCCAACATGTTATATATCTATGATTTAAAGAAACACAGATGATGTGTGAAGGTCTCTGTAAAAAACAACAAAAAGACTGCAATGGTGTTGTTTTGAAAGCAGTGACTGAAGCTGACAATGAATATGGACTGAAAAGTTGTGCCCTATCCAAAAACTGCTAACACAAGTTCCCAACAAAATCCATATGTGCCTCTCTGAGGTGCAGGTGTCAAAGATATTAAGCCACAAAGTGCTTCACAATAAAATAACTTCATGGACCAGGTTAAGCTCTAAAAACACCAAGGTAATTCAGAGTTAATCGCAACAGCTAGTCTTAAATATGGTCAGACGTTACAAAGTGTACAAAAAAATCATTGCTTGAAGGAACTAGTAGCACCTTATCTAGACAGTATGAGTTTTCATACAAATTCAAGGCAAAGTTGTATTTTCAGTTTAAACATTCAAAAGGGTGTTAGTTGTTTTTTAGCTTTGTAGGGCTAAAGTCAAGTTTTTCACATTATTTTAATACTTTTCCTGCAGCTTAATTTCCTGTGGTTTCTTTTATAGTGGCATAAAAAATGCCCAGCAAAACTCTGAAGGAGTCATAAAAAAACTAGGTTGCTCCATTTTCATTCCTGTTCTAAGGTTCAATCAGTATGTGAATCTACCAATCACTCTCCCAGCCAATGAAACAAATTGAGTGATGCTTCAGTGCATTTTGAAGCATCTCTAAAGCTCTTGGAAGTTATCTTGGAAAAATTCTGACTATCCTATCCTAAGAATGGAAATTCTAATTCTCCCATCCTCGCATTTTTTCATTGTATTTTTGGATGCTGGTTAATTCATAGATTGACTGAATTTTTATGGTCAAAAAAGCAGGATGGAAACAAGTGATAACCTCAATTTGGCTGTTATAGCAAAAAATGCATTCTTTATGAAGCTAGAAACAAAGCACGTATCAAAAGAAACTGAATTATCTGAGTGCATGTCAGTAGGAAAAAGTTAGACATTTACCAAGAATTCCTACATCATTATAATTCCATATCAAATTTATTTTCAAATAAACAATCTATTTGAGCTGTCTGACAGGTACCCATTGTTGGGACTATGCTAAAACCAGAGCTTCTCACTAGTCTCTGGTGTTGTGTAAGATTTGATGAGTCTTTCATATTCCAGACAGGAATATCCACCTTGTTTGTATCTGTGTACTAACCATGAACAAGTACAGCTCTGTAATTCTGTGGTACCACCACAGGAACTAAATGTAGACTGGACAAACTGCCCAGGTTGAAGATTTTGGTTGGAAATGAATGTCAGATACTTTGCATTATACACATGCTTCTGTGCTTACATATGTGATGTATATTAGGTCAATGGGTGTTGTAGATACTCAGCACCTTGCAAAGCTGAGTTGCTAACCCTATGTGCACTACAGAGTGCAGTGTGTTACTTGCACTGAGAGAAGGCAGCACTGGGCTCACTTCAGGTGAATTTTCAC
Source organism: Turnix velox (assembly GCA_013400935.1). NCBI lineage: Eukaryota > Metazoa > Chordata > Aves > Charadriiformes > Turnicidae > Turnix > Turnix velox. Next base: position 36,435 of record VZTY01001927.1, read on the forward strand.
TGCTCCATAAATGCATTTAGCAGTGCAGTGAGTTCTGAACTGCCCTAACTAGGCTGCTTCTGAGACCTAAATTAGCTAGTTTGAAGATACAGATATTACTGTGTCACTCTACTATGCAGACACAGACTCATTTTATTTTGTATTCTCAAACCTCTATTGTGTGATACCTGATCTGGTCCATCTTTGTATTCACTTCAGCTATTTACATACATACTACCAAGCATTTTGTTGTTATTTCAGTATCTAAGGAACAACAAAAATTACATCCAAAAAGTGCTTTGAATTTGATACAGAAAAATCACAGTTCCAAGGGAGCTTAAACTTAAATGTGTTACTAATCACAAGCGTTCTTGGAAGTCAGAGTGTTTAGTCGGGGTAGCAAGCTTTAAAAATACTGGAGCCAGATGAGCTGATTCATACATCAGCAAGCAGCTTTATCTGCTGAGAAATCAAACCAGCAAGTGGAATAGGGAAATCCTTTCTAAATCCTAAAGTTTAGGCTTCCTCCATCATAGATTTACATGTTCCAGGGCGTGCTCAGAAATTTTAGACCCTTACCTAGACCAAATTCTTTGATTCATAATCATTCCATGTAGAAATTATACAATCTACAAGGAATGTCCCATCTATAAAGGCACTGTCCATATTAGTGCCATAAAAGGCAGCTGAGCTAAAAGCTTGAAGAGCTTGTACGTGAAGTTTGTTTTCATGACAGGAAACAGGAGGCCTGAAGCCCACCCTAGCTCAAGAGCTGATACAGCTCTTCATAATGATGTCTCTCTAAATCTGCTCTTCTCTGATGATGCCTGGAACATCCGGAGGTAGAAAGAAGGAGTTGAAGCTCAGAAACATGTGATGTCCTTTTGTGCCTCAGTGATGTCTAAAAAGAATCCAAATTAATGTAGGTCTAGATTTTATCTATGCTAGAAAGAATAAGTTGGGTTTTTTTTTTAAACAAAAGGAAAATCCAGCAGTGAATCTTTGATAAAAGCTGGTAGGATTGAACCTCCAGGGAAAAGCAGAAGATGTCTCATAACATATGTCTGACAACTACTTAAGATTCATGGTGCCTGGTGCCAGGGAGACAGGATACAAACACTGCATCTCTTTGTGTCAGTGAGTCCACTGTCACTATGGATTCAGGAGACATTAATTCCAAGGGGAGAGCAGTGCCAACTTTTCTCAAAGGAATCCCTTCAACAGCTCCTCCACTTAGGTAGTTATGAAGTTCAGTTTCCAATGAAAGTTGCTGCCTCCTGGCATTACCTCTGCTTCATTAAATAAGGAGGCTGTTATTTGGGAAGTTACACTCTGCACGGCCTGCAGAAAGGTAGGAGGAAGAGCCTGAAGTCACTTTGACTAGCACTACTCATTTCTGAAATGCAGAACTGAGGGGAAGCACATGTGACAGAATATAATAACCATTTCTGAGAGTAATTCAAGTGGATGGCTAATGGCCAGAGCTCTGGCACGTTCCATTAAAAAGTGACCAGGGAAACCAGAGAAATGAATTGCCTGCATATCATGGGATGCTGCACAAAGGACACCGTATGCCAGAGACGCAGTGGAAAGTTGGCAGAAGATGTGTAAGAATGCCTGAGATTCCTATTCAGATCAGGCATTAACATTACCACTGAAAAAAGAGCATCAAATATGACGTGCATAATCACTACAGAAAGCAGAATGCAAGTGATTCCTCAAGTCACAGGAGATCACTGCTCCTCTTTTGCCTAACATTGGTGCAGATCTATCTGAATTATAGATTCAGTTCGGGAAGAAGTAAAGTTTGGTGGAACTCCCACGTTTAATGATGTGCTGTCCAGATAGCAATTTAGTGGCTCATCACATGTAGCAAACGATAGACTATAAATAGATTCTAGGAGCAGTTAAGAGAAGACAATGGATCACAATTCAGAAAAAGCTCATTATGTTAATTTTGTGGATTTATCATTTTAAACACCAGTACAAAATTCTATCTCAAGACAGAATAGCAAGAACTTAATTTGCTAAGAAGGATGTGGGAATTTACTCTTACTAACTAAGTCATAGAAAAATGTTTTAAAATATTGATAGGTATCACAACATTTACAGATTCATCAATAAAAGAATAGCTGAACAGTTCCCTGCCAAAGAGCACTTGAACCAAAACCAGTCTTTTAATCTGAAAGCAGCATAGGAGTGTGTGTTTCCAGCATTTTACCACTTAATCTGACAACACGGATTGGCCAAATGAAGCAGGCTACCTTAGAAATTTTCTTTCCTGCTTGATAAAATAGGAAAAAACTTCCTTTCCTATGCTAGATAAAGCTCAACCATCAACTAGATGAGAAAGTATTCGGTCTAAAGTTGAATGGAATGAATTTCATTCCAGGTCCCAAGAATCATAGAATCATAGAATGGTTTGGGTTGGAAGGGACCTTAAAGATCATCGAGTTCCAACCCCCCTGCCATAGGCAGGGACACCTCCCACTACATCAGGCTGCCCAGTGCCCTGTCCAGCCTCGTCTTGAACTCCTCCAGAGATGGGGCATCCACAACCTCTCTGGGCAACCTGTTCCAGTATTTCACCACCCTCACTGGAAAGAATTTCTTTCTTATGTCTAGTCTAAATCTATCCCCCTCTAATTTATATCCATTGTTTCTAGTCCTCCCATCTGATATTATGTTAAAAATTCCTTCCCCTGCCTTTCTGTAGGACCCCCTCAGGTACTGAGAAGTTACTCTGAGGTCCCCTCTGAGCCTTCTCTTCTCCAGGCTGAACAACCCCAACTCCTTCAGCCTGTCCTCATAGGGCAGTTGCTCCAGCCCTTTGACCATCTTCGTGGCCCTTCTCTGGACCCTCTCCAACAGCTCAATGTCCTTCCTGTGTTGAGGGCTCCAGAACTGGACGCAAAGAAAAGTGGCATCGGATGAGTTACAAGCTTGAAAAGCTTCTTCCTCATCTCTGACTAAAAAAGGGTTCTAGATACCTAGATGATATACTGATATATCTGACAGGCAGGATGGAAAACTCCTACCAAAAATTGCTGTGTAGGTGACATTTATTCTGAGGAAAGGGCAATGAACACACTCCAGTCCCCGCTGAACAGTGAGCTGACTTGTGCACTCATGTCCCTCCACCATTGTACATTGCCTCCTGCTCCCAGGTTTTGGTCAGGGAACAGCTGTTTTTCTCAGACAATGAAACTCTCTGGAGAAAATCAAATAAAACTCCTTTCTGTGATGATGCATAAATACTCTTTTATTAATGGAAACATTACTAAGACAGACATTTAGGGAAAAGCTCCAGTCAAATCTACCAGCCATTAGGCCATGTCGGGAATGCTGTAACAGCCTCATGAAGGATCAGGCTAAGTCTCTCTCATACAGTGGCTCTTAATAATGAGTATATAATAAACGTACAGTCTGCAGGAATTTACTATACAGTATCCAATAGGATTTATATAGTCATAAACTTCTACAGCACTGCTTGTGTGATTTAGAACAGTCTCCACTAATTATGAAGCTGAGATGTAAAAGGCAAATGTTAGCAGACTGGTTGTACAGTGATACCATACAAATGCACATTTGCTTGTTAACAGAGAACCATTTGAAATAACCACTTATTTTAGCCTGCTCTTATGAAAAGCACCAAAAGCAGAACCCTTGGAAGTTTGTGGGATGAAGTTTTATTGTAGTGGAATTTAGAGATAAGATGTTGCCCGTGGCCCTCATCAATGAAGCTTCTGGTACCTTCTGGGACTGGACTTGGTAGCTTATCTGATCCCTTCCCAAATCTGTATTTCTATTTCTCTAAAAAGCAACCACCATAGGAAATACTATGATTTCCAGAAGGAGAAACTTTTCTTCCTAATCTGAGTGGATATACAAGGAAGTTTACTTCACGGAAGTTTTCTAGCACAGGCATTTAATTTTCTTGTTACTCAACATATTAAATGTTTCATAAAGAAGTGTTTCATAATAGAAATTACCTGGGCATCGTGGGCAGCACAGCTGTGGTACATGCACAGGGGAAGAACAGTGTAGACTTGGGCATCTTATTCTGCTGCACAGGACATTTCCATTCTGCAGGTGGAAAATAAAACAATAATGAAGTGGGTTGTCTCCCCAATTTCCATGTTCTATTCTGCATTTAGGTATTTAGATATTTTAAAAACAAATGCCTTTTTGCAGCATTCTAATTTAACCCACACCCATAATACTCTATTTGACCACATCTAAGTTTGATTTGTAATTAAAACACAGGGAATTTTCATTCTCTGGTGCCTAGTGTCTGTAAGAAGAAAAGGACTATACACTTCAAATTCTCATTTCCCATCTATAATTCGTTCACCTAATTTAGCTCTGAGTCGCTCATGTTTATAGCAAGATCTTTCAGCATGAGCACTGATACTATATTATGATTGTTCTTTTAGGTGGTATCAGGAATAAACCCACTTAATTTTCATATGCCTAATGGAGCACTGAAATGTTTCCAGTGGAAGTGCAGAATTCTTTAGACAGCATATCTATTGGCTTTTCTAGCCATCTCTTTCATTGACTCCTAAATGTCTGCACACCACAGGCTGCAATCATACTGTTAGATGATTACTACCCACAAACTACATTTTTCCATCTGCTTTGGAAAGAGATGCTAAAATTGTTATCACCATCTGTTTCCATTGATGACTGAAATGAAATACACTGATTTTATAGGGGAGGAGTAAATTTTAGATTTTAGGCACTTTGCAGGGTAGGGACTATCACTGGTCTGCATAGCTCCTTGCCCAGTACACCCTCACCTGAGAGTCTGTGAAGCTGTACTGTGGAAGAAAATGACATGTCTCTTGCTGGCCTGCCTCCGTGTTCCTTACTTGATCTGTTCCATGCTCTCACTCTCTTTTTAATTATTAATCCTGTGAAATGTCCTGCAGTGAATGTTTACTCTCTGTGCATGATCAGCTGTGATAGGAATTGTGCAGGCCTACTTAGCTCCTCAGTGCTGCCTGTGGTGCTCCACCTTTCACAACTGATCTTGTGTTTGGTAAGACTGATCTTATGCTTCAATTCATGGTGGTGACTGGGAGATCAAGCTCTACTGACTCCTACAGGTCTTAAGCTCCTGTAGACTTGCGAGAGTCAGGGCCATGGTTAGCATTTCTGCATCTCCATTCCTGAGCTGTGTTAGCATTGCTGGGTGTTGAGAGTGTTCATTTTAGCCCCTGAAGTCTGCAGATCTGACTGAACACAAGCAAAAAGCTGCTGTATTTTAAAGAGTAAAATAATAATCTGATAAATAGTGACTGTTCCTGTTTACCAGATAGTAACAGCCTTTACTGTGCACTGGGGGAGCAAAAAGACATTGTAAAAGAAAGGGGATCAGGATGAGAACACTGGTTGATTTTATTCTGATTTAATTATGTAGATTGCAACTTGTAAAAATACAATACTACATACATACAAAGCCAGGAAGGTTTTTTTTAATCACAGGCTGAATAATTTGGCCTCTGTTAAGTTAATTTGTTTAGTTTTTTCCTTAAACATCAGAAGTGTGTGTGTGTTAGGGAGGTCAGACTGCTGTTTAGAGATCTCAGTCTGTTGTCTGGCTGATATGACTTGTTTTGTGCAGAGATCATATGGATCATGATGTTTGGGGCCACAAGAAGTTTTGGTCAAATTAGTGTTGAAGACCCCTGTGGCTTTTTTTGCTGTTCTCTACAGTGAGAGGCAGTAGCTTACTGGTTCAGACTGTACATGTCCTTTGCTGAGCTGACTGACTGCCAGGGAATCGTAAGTCTCTCTTATTTACTGTCTGTGGCACACATGTTTCATTTTTAAATTGTAATATTTGATGTAATATAAGGTGCTTGTGTGTTTCATGACATGTCTTGCAAAGTTTCATAACAGAGTAATTAAAATTATAAGTTATTGAGATTTTCTTGACTATCTGGATCTTTTAATGTAGGTCAGTGTTCTGAGGGCACTTCTTTTGGCCAGGACAAACTCCAGTGAATAGCTGGATGCTGCAGTTGTCATTTAGAGTCTTCCTCCCAGGCAGCAAGAGTCACATTCCAGAGATCCCTCAGCATCCTCACTGCTCAAGTAATTCCAAGTTCCATCTTGCGCCCTCACAGTATAACAAAACAGAGCAAACAAGGAAGAGTCCAGAACCTTTTTTACTATCCCAGTTGCCCTAAACTGTTACTCTGGCTTTCCATGCCCATCTGACATGGAGAGAAATAAAACATTCTCCAGCTGCTGGAACCTGACAGTGCATGGGTTTGCCTGGATCTCGGCAGTCCTGTTCTCTAGAGGAGCATTCCATACTCTCCCAGCCCTCCAGAATATCATTCTGCTAAATATCACTGAGCAATGATTTGTAGCCAGATCTCTAGGGCTTCCAATGAATTTCATCCCCACCCGAGACACAGCCTTTCAGCAATGAGAGTTTTCAACTTCAGATATCAATCAGCTAAAGAAAGTGGTAACTGCTTTTTGCTATAACCAGGGACTTTTCCTTTTTTTTTCTTTTTTTCCTACTACATGGCTGTTTGTCTTACAGATGCACAGATCTGAGATGCAGCCAAGCCTGTAGGACTACTGTTTGTACATCTCTGCACTAAATTGTAGTAGCAGATCCCTCAGAGCAAATACTGCACAGGGGCCCAATATTTTACACTTTCAGAGGGGAAAATAGCCAAGAAAACTTTATTTTGCATTAAATACAGCAGGCAAAACTCTGCATCTGGAGTTTCTCATGTGTTAGTGATTAAGATCCCTTATTGTTTAGTCATTTTAAAGCACTCCAAGGGACATATTCTGCCCTCATTTTCCTGTTCCCCTCAGCTGCATATGACATACTTAGGCCATGTATGACTGCTGTGTCATAAATCACTGCCAAATTCAGGTTCAGCATAATGGTCCAGGCTCAGGGAACTGCAAGGACTATATATTTAGGCAGTGGGACTATTCCAGGTGTCAATGCTCAGCATTGACAAAACTTCCTAGTTAAGAAGCTGTTCTGTCTACCCCTTGCAAATATTTTTTGGCCTTCTCTGTAAGTATTTTCCCTTTCCTGAGGTCACCTGCCTCTATTTCCTGCAGCATGGACCCACTAGTGAAAACCGGGATGGGCTTTGTCAAATTGAAGATATGGTATAAAGGAATCTAGTCAAAAAGCAAGTAGAAGAGGTTATAGGATCAATAATTCAGCAGTCCTACCTCTGAGCAAAGACAATTAACACAGTAAACAAGGCCATAGGGTTCTAGGTAAGGATGCCATCTTTCTCCAACACGATACTTCTTATCTTGAAACACACAGTATGTATCAGAATCTGTAAAACAGTAAAGAATTGAAAGAGTTATAAATAACTGTTTTTAGGTGTGCAGTGTTTTTTGTAAACTATTTTCTTCTTTTCCTGGAGAGCCACACAGCAGAAATACCTTTAATTTCATGTGCTCTTGTTTCTAATCATCCAGACCAAAATAAATGACAGAGTTTATCATCTTTCCAAAACTGCAGCTCCGGAAGTAGCTGCCAAAGTGGCTTTTATACAGGCTAACAGGTAACAAAATTGGAGTTCTTGATTCCTCAGACAGGTTTATAGGGAACAAAACCTTTTCACCTCAAAACCAAAGCCATTGACTCTGCTCAAGAAAATCCCAGGTTGTAGAGCAATGAGATTTGGAATGAGGGCCCTGCAGAAGGAAGGTAAATGCACTGTGTTTACAGTGCATGTTCCGTATCTCCATATTTTAGCAACGTAATAAAAAAGCTCGTTTTTCCCAGTATTTCAGAACAATTTGTGCTGATTGAAATCTTCATCAGCATTTCAACATTTTAAGATTTTTCTATTCATTAAGCAATTCTAATCTTGCAGATGCAGTTGTGCAGGTATCTATCTACTTATCAGACATTACTGCCCTATCCTTCCCTGTCACATTGAAAGCTTGGATATAAAAAAAAGGTATTTCTCATGTTTCCACAAACGTGGTCCTTCCTGTTATCTTAATGATTCAGCTTAATTCACCAGCCTCAGTACAGATGATTGCTAATGGTATCAAAGAAAACACTTGTCTTCCAAGTAACAGTTCAAGGAAGGGACATTATTCACATTTAGTGGACTGAAGGAAGGCATGAGAGGTAGTAGCAAATGCCAAGTGATCTGCTTTCACTTCACACAAAAGCGTGACAAATGAAGTGCAGGATCTGAAAAAGCAGTCGGCTGAAGTGGAGTTTGGTAATTTCTTACACTCTGAGAAATTCTTTGAAGAGGGGATACCTGCACATTGCTTCCTTGTGAGTAAGTTCAGCAGGGAAGGCAGCTTTTTTGGAACTCATTGTTTTCTTCCTTTGAAGCAGAAGCTGCTGATACAGAGGTTGAAAAAACTATTTCTCAAGGGCAAACAATGTCCTTTCTAAGAAGAAGGACAAAATCCAGCCTGTGAAGTGGAGAGAGTATTCCAGAGAGCTAGTGACATGGCTGTAGCAGTCAATAACTCCTAGACTTTACTTGGGTAGTTACTCCTCCTTGCCACGCTTTCTGAAATCTGTTAACATCTCCCACAGATGACAGGCTTCACAGAAATATTTCCTTTGTTTTGTTTGTATTCCTTTCAGTTCTTCTCATCAAGTTTTTGACAGCACTTAGACTCTTAATTTTCTCAAAGGATGTGTATAATCCAGTTCATATGAAGTTTGTTTTGGAACACAACAGAACAGTCTTGGATTAATTTTATACTAGCTGAAAATTTCAGCACAAGTCTTACACTTGGGACAAAATCCAGATAATCTGTCAGATGTTTACAGAGGTCACTAAAATGGAATTAAGATTCAGGATATTTGAAATAAAACAGATTCTCCCATTGATGTGTTATGTTCTTTATGATGCAATGAAACCTGTAAAGCTTCAGGAAAATGTGCCCAAAACATGGGTGTGACATGATTCTACTCAATGTAGGATTAGAAGGAGGAATTGTGAGGTTTTGAACACAGTTCCACAGTTTAGGATACTCTTGTTGAAGGTCTTTCCTGAATCACATTTGTCAAGTTGAAAGAAAACATCAAATATGGGTGAATGTGACAGCTTTTTGTTTTACTTACGTTTTACTTGTTCTAGTTTACTTCCATCGATGAGAAGGAGACAGAGCACACCAAAAAAGATAAAATGAAAATCCTCCAATATCCACTTTTTTCTCATCTTTATCAACAGAAGGAAAAGAAAGAGCCTCTGAAGTAGAGAATGTTGAGCTGTCAGGAAGGAAAGATTCAATTAATTAAGCTAAAATTCTGTAAGATACTAAAATTTTCATCCAACACGCATAAATAGTGAATTGCCAGAAGAAAAAACATCAGTCTACATCATGGATCTTCATTACATGGAAACAACTTGGGCTTCAGATCATCTAATTTACAGAAAAGTTGCCCCAGTCCCATTCAGAAACACTGAAAACTGGATATTACTTCTCATGAAGTCTTTATTTTATGAAAAAGCTGATAAATCTGGCAAGTAACTAATCTAAATTCTTAAAGTTCTCTTTCACAATAAATCAGGTGGGGAGATTTTCTTGTAGAGCTGCTTTTTTGAATGTAATTTAGGAGATGCAGGTGTCAGTTGTTACATGTTTGCTTCATTGTAAAATGAACCTTAAATGTATCCAGTGTATTGGCCCTGCACTATGGAAACCCCTGCTTGGGGCAGGCAAAATGCTGCCTGGGTTGTAGTCCATGGGACTTGTCCTATCTACATCTAACAGGCTTCCACCACAGCTTCCATTCACTCCTCTCCTGATGACTGTTGTTCTGGGATTGTATAGAACTCATTTTTCTAGAGTTAACCCTTCTGTTGCCTTGATATCACAAAGCAGAACAGGGCAATGACATATCATCTTCATTCCTCTAGGTCTTTATTTTCAGAATCTTGCATATGGAGCAACGTGTAATGTATTCTCTGTGTGATGCAGAGATGGAATCATACTTGCTGCATGTGTCATTGTCTTTTTCTGACACTTAAAAGGTTAATTTAAAAAAAAAAAAACAAAAACCAAACAAACAAGGGAGAAGATAATCAAATAAAGTAGAATTTATCTATTTTCAATAGCCAACCTAAGATTCTAAATGGAGAAATATATTGATGCCTCACTGTTTATTAGAATTCACTGCAAAAGTATTATCTTCCCAGAGTATGCTTGGGCCATCCTTTACAATGTTGGAAAGACTTAAGTCTCATTTTAAAAGTCTTTATGTGGATTCTGTTTTACAAACATTAAAAAAAAAAAAAAAACCAAAAACCCCTCTATTTGAAAAATAAGCAGTTTGTAAACTAACTTGACCTCTTCAGGTTTCATGTAGATGACAAATGTGCTTGAGCTTGGTGAGAACCAAAGCAGTAATGATTATTTATTTATGTGTCTTCAAAATTAAGTGGTGGGTAACTTCAGAAATTGACTGAACAATAAGTTAAGTTATAAAGTAGCACTTAAAAAGAAAATCTAGTGTTGAGATCTAGGCTACTGTAAAAAAAGGGTGGTTGATCTGATTGTACCACAGTGGTTTTACTGCCTGTTCTCTTCAAGGGTTCTCTACATTCCCAAACCACAATCAAAATTAACATCTTCCTTAACTAACCAAATCTCTATATTCAAGAAGCTCACTCAAAATAATGCAAACTGCATATAAAAAACATTAAAAAAAATAATTGCAATCTTAAAAGCACACTCCCTAAGCTGTAACAACACACATCTTTCCATTTATTTTGTAATCTGACAATAATATTCCAATTTCAGAAGAAAAGTTTAAGTCATGTTTTTCCTTTCAATGTGTTCAAATCCCAGAGGACATTTTAAACTCAAATAATCTTTAAAAAATTTGTCTAAAATAAAAACTTTGTAGTTTAGTCCCACGAGGTGAAGCATGCATTGAGAACAACAGTAGCACATCACCGGGAGTAGCCAAAATGCAAATGTTTCAATATTTTGGCCTTCTTTGGGGGATGCTTAAGCAAACATTATTTATAAATGGAGCACAATTACCCTTTGTGCAGGATTTTACCTGTTGGCTAGATAAAGAAAATCTCAGAAATCCATCTCTTTTAAATGTCGGGTTGTCAAAAGGAAGAACATTTTAAAACCTGAGCTGTGTAAGCTCAGAAATCCTGCTCGGTAATGTGAAACGAAGGAGTTAATAACAGAAATGGGATGGGGACTTTTGATGTCTTTCTTAATTCTCTTTAATTTCTGTATTGTTGTTACTCCAAATATAAACACATACTTTTCACTATTAGCACACTCCCTTCATTTCCCCAAAGGGCAATGTCCTAAAAATATTCCTGGATTTAAATAATCTCAGTTAGAATTAACCTGTTAATTATTGGTGTGTTTTCTGCTTAGCAGAAACAATGAAAGCAATCCACTTCTTGCAGTAACCACTCACCCGAGTGAGGCACATGGGTTTCATACCTGCAACTGACATGGTCCTGCCTCGCCACGTTTTAGATTAATGCAAAACAAAGAATAATGATGAAAAAAGAAAAAAAAACCCCAAACCCAAAGCAGGATCAGACTATGTGG
>VZTY01001927.1:48077-89816 GCA_013400935.1 Turnix velox
CCCTCCCCGCCTGGGCTCCAGCACACCGAGCGAGGGGACGCGTCCCCCTCCGCGCTCCCCGTGGCCCCGCCGCGAGCCCGCGAGGGGGGTGTTGTGAAGCAGGCGAGTCTCCAAGCACGCCGTGGCCGGAGCCTCCTGGCTCTCGTCGCTCCAGAGGAACACTCGTCTCCTGGGCACCGAGCCCGGGGAGCGCCCCGCAGCCCCGCCCGGCGCCGGCAGGGAAGGCTCGGTGGCGGGGCTGCCGTCGGGGCAATCCCGGCCGCTTTGCCGGGGACCCCGGGAGCGGAGCCGCGGCGCAGCCCGGCCAGGTGCCGTCGGTGCCACCGAGGGGCGGCCGGACGTCGGCCGGCCCCTGCCCTCGGCTGGGCGAAACGAGCCGGTGTGGCAGCAGGGAAGGCGTCCGCTTCCCCGAGCCGGTGCCCCGGCCCCCGGGGCAGCGCCCACGGGCGCAGCTTGGGCAGCGGAACCGCGCCTTGCCCTGGGTCTCGCCTAGGGAAGAAAAGCTGACAAACCTGGGGTAGGGCTCGGAGGCCGCTCCGCTCCCCCGCGGGCCTCGCAGAGCGCCGGCGAATAACGGCTTTGGCTGGGAGAGCCGCTTCGTGCTCGCTCGTCCGCCGGGCTACGGAAGGGCTCCGGCCGGGCGGCTCCGCTTCCCACTCACGTTGCCATAATCTTCTCCGGCGGCTCGGCCGGGCTTTTGGGTCTGCTCTTCGGTCTCGCAGTGGCGGTGCTGAGGAGACAAGCAGGGGACCGTCGGGTGCCCCGGCCGCCGGCTGATGGACGGGAGCGGGGAGGGAGAAACGGGCTAAGCCCGGGCTGCGGAGGAGCGGGCGGTCGGTCGGGTGCCGCGATCCCCAGCCGGGGGCACCTGCCACCGCCTCTTGCCGCAGCGGGGAGCGCACCGAGGCCCCGCGGCCGGGGGATGCTCGGCGGCGGGTCCTGCCCCGCAGCCCCGGCGGGAGGAGGAGTGGAGCGGTCCGGTCCGCCTCCCGCCTCCCGCCCCGGCCCCCTCCTCTCCCGCGCCCCGCTCCCGCCGCTCGGCACCGTGACTGACACGGCCTGGGGTGGAGTTTGCTCGGCTCTAGGGGGAGGCGGGGGGTCTCCGGCTCGGAGGGGCCGCCGCTCGCCTCCCCGGCTCCCCTCCCGCCTGCGGGAACCACCTGCGGGTCGGCGGAGCCCGCTCCCGGGCGGGCGGGACTTTGCTCCTTCAAGCAGAGCCGCGGGCCGGGCGAAGGGAGTCCGCTCCGGACATAGCTCCGTCCTCGGGAACTGACCCCCACGGGTGGTTTGCTTCGAGAGAGCACTCTGCACCCAGATGGCTCTTTAATGGGCTTTTCACAGGCGGGGTGCCCTCGGGAGCAGGGCCGATGGTAGTTAGCGTCCACTGGGATTTGTCAGACACCCTCTGCTGATATCCTCTGCTCTGATTTATTGTGTTAGAAGGTTTCAAGGTCACATTGAGATTCTGGTGGAACTAAATTAAACCCGTGACTCATGACATTATATGCTTGGTCAAACATTCTTTTTTTGTCTTGTTGTAGCCCCTGTAACTAATAAGAAGAGATCAGTGAACCCTTGACAAATGATCTGAGAAAAAGGGTGAGGTACGAAAAGACATCATGTGGAGAAACAAATTACAACCTATTTCCCCTGGTTTGGGAGCGGGGTGTTTAGGGAGCACTGCTGGGAGGTCATACACCTCCCAGGCTTGGTAGATAGTTTCAGAAGGCTGAAAACTGAGCAGAACTTTCATTCCTTCTATTGTATCTCGGCTGGACAAAATACTGAAAATATAGTGTATACTGGAACCTTACATTGTCGGTTGACTTGCTAAGGGTTTTGCATTATGATTCCGTGTTAGTAAAATGCAACTTTATATCTCTAAATACTGAAAAAGGAAAAAAGAAATAAATTGGAAACCCCACTCCATCCCTACTTCCGTGTCACTCTTCCACTCTCTGTGTTACAAGCAGTAATCCATGTTCCTAGGGAGAAATCATCACTTAAAGCTCGTAATCCTGGATATGGTGACTGCTGCTGCAGGCTGATAGATTTGGAAGAGCCACTGTGTAAAACAGGGATGAGTAAATGGAAAAACAAATGGTAACTCTGAAATAGGAACATGATACTAACTTGTACTTGACAGCAGAGAATCTGAGCCTGCAGAGGTGTAGCCATGCAGTGTACACCTGTGGTTTGGTGTTGTGGAGCTGCTGTGATACTGTTCCTGAGTTAGATTGTGCAGGCTCAGCCTGCGAGATAAATGGCATGTCAATAACAAATGTGCTCAAATCCACCACTGGTCCAACCTTGTTGCAATCTACAAGTTCTGTACCCAAAGCCCACTAGAGCCCTTCTGCTGACAGTAACATAGGTCTTTCCCAGCAGATGCCTTTGGCTGTCTGGGAGCCAGCTGGTTATGGGAGTAGTAGTAAAACTTACCCTAGAACCACTTCACCAGTGCTCCTGATCATGTCTCAGAAACAGAGCTCAGACACCACAAGGAAATGCAGAAGTGAAGGGTGTAACACTGACGGTTTCTGAAGTCCATACTGTCAAAGGAAAGGAGTTTGTCACTGGAACAGTGCAGCAAGATGTGGTAGGTTGTGTACATCCCTCGACAGCTCTAAATTTAAACTGGATTGCATCATCAGGGATGTTTTGTTAATTTAGTGCAGCAACTGTAAGTGAAGCTCTGCACTTTTATCCTGCTGTGCTTAACAGGAGGCTGAAGATGTGCTGGTGACTCTGCATGTGGTAGTTTTGTTTGCAATCCATTCCCTACATTGTTAGATCTAAATTGATATGGAGTTAGATTTAAGAGGAGTTAATAAGATATTAAAATGTTCTTAGTAACATCATTAAAATAACTTCTTCATAGAAAAGGGGCATTACACAGGCTATCCAGATTCCAGTAGAATGTTTCAGTTTTCTGAATTCCTGTGTTACTGCAGTTTGATGAAGGCTGAGCTCCTTGTGCTGGTTCTCTAATATGTGAGAACAATCTCTAATTGTTCTCTTGATGATTGCATTCTCTTTATGGATAAAAGTAGTGGAAGTGAACACATGTATGGTGTTGCAGCATGTACCTGCTTCCTTCAGTGCTGCTCAAAACCAAATACACAAATTATAATTCTGCCTAGAAAAGAGATTGCAAGTCTGTTAGTAGGAATCCACAGGTCTTTGTAGGCAGGTATGGCAGTTTGGTTTTATAGCACCTACATGGTTTTGGTAGGCACAGCTTTGGGCTTGGCCAGAGCTCACTTTTACTGTGTAGACAGCCTTCAGAGCAACTTACCTGACACAGCTACCCACCTCTGTCACACTTCCTCCAGACAGCATCCATCACACATCTTTTTTAATCTGTAGTGTGTATAGATAAAGAATCGTAATGGTTGCAGTACTCTTTGTTCATAGTCAGTGTAGTACTAATGACAAATGAAATGCTTTCTATAGACTCTGTGACCTAAATTCTTTTGCAGAGAGATTCTTTTAAAAGGAGTTCCTTATTTGGACTGAAGATTGCCTTGTGAAAGTTGCTATAGATGCCAGCACTTTCCATTGGATTCTGCAGGGCTGTTTCAGAAGATAATGGTGTCTGAATGTCCAAGGAGAGACAGAGTTGTAAGACCTTTCCTGAACATAGAAATACATAAAATGGAGCTCTTTTCCCACACTTGAACAAAATTAGATTGTAGAAAATTGTCTGAAAAAACCTTTTTTTTTTTTAAGGTGAGGGCTTTTGACTAAGTGAATGGGCACATCATGCCCCAGACTTCCAATGGCAGGATTCCCTAATTTTACTCCTTAGTCCTAATCCTGCTAGCTTTCATTTGTTCATTGGTTGCTGGGATGTCTCTGAGGGCTTTTGAGTGATGGTGCAGTTTAAAATTGTTAGAATCTTTCTTGGTCATGTACAAAGCCTTCCATTTCTTGCTGTACATCTTCACATGGTGTATTGGCACAGCAAGTGTGATCGTTATTGGGTGAAAAAGTACAACACATGCTGAACATTGCACCTGGAGGAAATCTTCACAGGTTTGCCATCATGATAGTGTAGGTCTATGCGCTGTGCTCTTGCTCAGCAATGGCCTGATGTTCCAGTTTGTGAATTGTGAGACTGGTATGAGCTTTGTGACACAGAGAAGCATCAAATCCCTAGCTGTTACCCTTCCCACTGACAAGAAGAATTCACTGTTTTAATATGCTCTGCATCCTGGTGTCTGGAGAGGAAAGAAATCACCCCTGATACTGGGCATTAGAGACTCAAGAATGCCATAAGTTTTTCAGAGCACAGAGATTTAGTTGCAATTCTCATTAAAGATAAGGGAAGTTAAGAAACTACAAACTGCAGCACTCACAAAAGTCCATCTCCTTGTGCTGTGCCTCTCAGTGATGGAGCAGTATGTAGATATCCTCCTATTATTTCTCAGTTCTTGTGAGGGAAAAAACCCAAGATCTAAGATTTGTGCTGATGTTAACATGTTTATACATCATGTGGAGGTTTCTTAATTGGAACAGACACTGAATTTCAAGAGATGAACTTAGACATATGACACAACTTTCATTTACTTCCCTATCTTTTTTTTCCCTTTGCTTTCAGGAAAAAGGTTATTATCTGTGGTCAAATTTTCACTTCTGAAAATGTATGGAAGTATGTACTTAAACTAACAAATTCCTTTGTTTTTTGTATTCCTATAAATTCAGTGTAGCCCTTTGGAAAATGTATCTTAAGTTGCTAAATATCATTCATAGGATTTTATGAAAACTTCTAAATTACTTTTTGTGGTTTGGATCAGTCCTCCAACTATCACACTGGGAATAGAGTCTGGATGCTCATCAAGCAATCTTCACATACACTGGGGAACAAAAAGGCCTTCAGATGTGCATGATTTTGTGATTATGGCATAGGATGGTCATGAGCATTCTCCACCCTCCTGTTCATTCTGTAGCGCTGACTTCATCTGCGGTGGGGGTTTAGTCCTCTAGCACTAGAAATTCATTTACTTAGAAGTGAGACAGATGGACGTAATGAATCTGAGATCTCAATACAGTTTGCTAAACAACAACAGCAGCATTACATAGAATGTCAGAGTGCTGCCCATTCTTCATTATCCTGCTGTGGATAGATATACTCAGCTGAGACTGAAGAATAGCAGGAAAACTTTCATTGTTCCATACAAAAACACAAATCAAATGGATGTCACAAAATCTCTCTTCCAGATACACAGTCAAGAAGAGAGCTGCCAGAGGCAGGTTAACATGAAAATGCATGGGAAGAGAATCACATGATTTTTCACTCTGTCCTAAAGCAAATGTCACTTTGCTAGGTGGGATGTCAAGTATACCAATGTATAGTCATAGTCATCTAGGTTGGAAGGGACCTTTCAGATCATCTAGTCCAACCATCAGCCCAACTCTGACAAGCCTCATACCTGGACGGGGACTCAAACCCCTGACCCTCAGATTTGGAGCACAATGCTCTCCCAACTGAGCTATACATCCAGGTCATAGCTGTGGTACAGAAATACAAGCTCTTAGAGGTGAGGCCCTCCTGAATTTTGCATTAATATCTAAGTGCTCATCTACAGCTGGTTAATTTCTTTTCTAATCTTATCTAGTCTAGCCTAATCCAATCCAGTCAGTTCCAGATATTTACAAAATGCCTATCACCACCACAGTGCATGTGCAGCTCTAATTGCCATACTGTAATTTTCTTACACCTGTAATGGCAAAGAAAGCCTGCAAGACAATATGTAGGAATACAAAATATTTTTATATTCATGATCTGCTTGAGCTTCATCACGGTGTGTTAAAACACCAATACTCAGGGGTTTACTGAACATGAAATAGTAGTGAAGTCTAATCAGCGAGACACATAGAAACAATTATTCAAACTTCCATACGAGACCATGGAATCTACTCAAACTACAATAAAATTGTGAAAGGGATGGTCTTTGTGACATTCCTAGAAATTTTTCCTGTCTGTTCTTTCCTTCCTTGTACCTTCTTATCCAGATAGTTGAATTTCCAATTCAGAAATTCTGGGCCAGATACACCTTACTGTCAACTGTGCACTGAAATCTTGAAAAGAAACCAGTGATTTCTAATTTATCCCTTTTGAATGTTTATTAATCTCATTTGCCTATTTAAAACACGTATATATTACTTAGCCTTTAACAGTAGGAATTAATTTATTTTACAATTGAAATGTAACAGGTATTGGAGGCCTAACATCGACAAAGCAGTTGTAAAGAGAGTTCTAAATCCATAGCTGATGCCATGTGTTTGGGGAAACTGAAAGGGGCATTCTTGACATATCGAGTCCAAATCTTCAATCCATATTCACTTGTGTATCTCCTGTATGGGCAGCATTTTGTGGGCTGGAAAGCTGCAGAACTTAGAGTTTTTGCTTCTACTAGAGTGTAGTATTATCTAGTGGGCAATAGCATTCCACTATTTACTGCAAGTGAAAAGCAGCATCAACCAATCCTTGCAAGTGATTTTTTCAGTGTTCTGGGTGGAGTTTCATTTCCATTGTTTTTTTCAGTACCACGCATTCTTGAAAACAACAGAAGGTGGTGTAGCTCACATAAAAACAACAGACCTACCCCTGAAACTGTTGACTAGAATCAGAACTGGCAGAGATTTGCAGGAGTTTAAAACAACGGGAGTGATTTGCACTTGCTGAGGATGGAGTTAGACATTAGAAAAGCAGTATCAGATCTTACAGATTGATCCTACCCTGATAAAGATCCACTTGCTGAAGCATTTCTTTGCAGCTGAGATCCACCAGATAAACCCAGTCAGTCCTGTCTTCCAAGGCATGAAAGAAGGAGTCAAGGCTCCAATTGCAATTCAAACAGACTTTTATGAAACTGTGATTAGTGCTGCTAATCTCGCCTTGGTGAGCCAAAGACAATAACAAGGAGGTTACTGAACACCTCGGGTATTATGTAATTCTTTTGCTTAGAAACTTGCTGGTGTGAGAGCGCTTTTGAAACCCATTAGCAAAACTGAACTTGCCAAATGAGCCTTCTCTAGGGAGAACAAAGTCAATGTGTGCCAGCATGGAGCCAGAGCCTGCCAGCGCTGAGCACTTGCAAATCCCATTGCTACCAGCAAAAGCTGAGGATGCAAAATCCTTCGTGTAACTGAGCCCAGTTGTAAAATAAACTAATAGCTGTAGACCTGTCTGTAGCATCGATAACAACACTGTGGTTTAACTCGCAACAGACCCTAGTGCATTGACATGCACTAAACTATGATGCCAGTCTCCCTGACCTAGGGCTTCCTTGTCCTCATGTCTTGCAGCACCCAACTGTTCATGAGGGGCATTCACCAGCACTGCCTACAGTCAGACCATGGGACCATTTGTCTCTCTTGTCTGCTTCATAAAGCCAGTCTTGAACTTTTTCTTCACCAGAAGATGGTGATCCTTTCACATGAACAAAGTTGTAAAGAGGGAAAAAAAAAGTGAGCCAAAGGATGGGAGCAATGCAGATTTCCAAGAGGATACTGGTGAAATTAGAAACCTCTCTTTGAGAGTAACTATCTGCAGGAGAAAGTTTAAAATAAGGAAAGGGAATTTCCTTTAATCACTAAAAACATCGGTATATAACACATGGAGAAAAACAGTGAAGACACTGTTGCTAGTAGGCTGGCTTTTTAAAGTATTAATGGAATCTCATAGAACAAAAGTTTCTTTTATTCTTTTTATTCCAGCTTCCTGCTTGCAAAGTTCTTGTGTGAACATGCAGCAGTTTCTAAGGCTGTGAAATTATCAGACCTGGACCAATGCCAGTACAAACCAATTTATTGGGGTCCAGCAATTAACTAAAACCTAGAAAGCTTGATTAATTGTGGCACTGCTCAGCAGGGAACATTGAGGAAAAAAAAAGCAGACCAAACTCCATGCAGTGTCTCTGTTCCATATACCAACTTACACTATATGTAAAGTTCCCTCTCTGTAAATACACTTTGTATATTATCCATATATATACCATGTACAAAAGAGAATTTAAATGCCATTTCGTAAAATTCTAGTTGGTGGCTCTCTGGATAATCGTTTCATAATAGCTCTTACCTTCTTATAATTCTGTGCTGTTAAATTTCTATCTTATTGTAACTCAAACAATAGATGTAATTTAAAACACTGTATTCTTGAGCTTCTTTCTGGAGGAACATTTTGAGAATCCAGGACTTCTCTGTTTCTTTATATTTCCTCAAATATTGATGGGTGCAAGAAAGATAAGGGTTAGGTAGCTGTTCAGAATTATTTGGGATAGAAAAAAAGCAAACAAAGTTGAGCTATTTAGCAGGGCAGAATATGTTGACTGAAATGAAATCCTGTGGTCTGAGACAGATAGGAACTTAGGCAGCTGAGGTGTTTAAAAAGAATTTAAAATGTCTTCTACATTATGAGTATCAATTACAAGGTATAATTAAGATGTTAACTGATTTCATTATGATAATGTTAACAAATAGTGTTCACGTTGGTTGTTTTATTTTAAGACTTGTCATAGAATCCTATTCATAAAACAGAATTTTCAAATCTCATTTCTAGTTGCCTTAGTGGTACATTCATCACTTTTAGTACAGATTACTGAGAAGAAAGTAAATATTCCAAGTTGGTGTAATCCACTGTTGCAGTGTATTGCACTGGGCAGACTAAACACTGTATCTGGCAATGCATCTTAGTTCCTCTTACATCAAAATAATTCAATGGCTAGTAATGAGAAAAACGTCTGTCTGAGGATTACACAGTAGTGGTAAAAGAGTAGTCACCCCTGCTCAATGAAAAGAAAAAGGCATGCAAATGCTTTTACCTTTTCAACATAATTTTGTATCCTAATCTGCATCCAACTGCGAGACTGTCACATTCTCAGATCTAAAGAGTGCAATCCACAGACAGTGCTAAATCACATTAGGCAGTGGTGATAATAGAGCCTGTGCATGCATAACATCCAGGCAAGACATCTCACTGGGGCTGTAGGGTGATGTGGGACATCCAATGAGCTAGGAAGGGCTGTCTCCTCCAATTTCAATGTATTTATTTGGGATTTAATGTATTTTTAAAAAGATATTTGCAGTGGAAATTGGTTTGTCGGAGGTCGTCTAATTGAATCTACAGCCCTGGCAACCCCTCACAAAGGCTGCCAGAAATGACCGAGTTGCTAATGTTTAACTGTGAATACCCAGCAGGAGTCCTCCACAGGGCTGAATACAGTCAATTATGTTATTTTTCTAAATATTAGTGACTCAGCTGTCTCTTCTTGTGAAGAGTTGCCAGGGTCACAGATACAATCAGCCAGATCCTCCCCCCTTCACTTCTAAGAGATGGGGAGAATCTTTTAAATCACATCCTGCAGTAGAGGGAAGGGTTCTCACAAGGCTGTGCTCCTCCTTCAGAGGGGTTGCATACAGTCTTGTGCTTTTGTGGGACTCCAGTGGAGCAGGCAGGGCAATGTGTAATTGCTTATGGGGAGCACTCTTGTGTATAAGCAGCCTCACAGAGGTCTGTGAAAGTTCTGCTATCCCAGTGTTGCTCAATAGGCACTAGGGCTGAGATATGACAAAAGACATAGGTGCCAACAGCTTGTATCTCCCCTTTACAACTTGTTCTTTCTGTCTCCTTCTCCCCTAAGTCCCACATTGTGCTCCTGAATGTTTTTATGTGCCATAACAAATCATTTTCCCATTTTCCTCTGTAGCTTTCTCAGTGAGGAAAACAGAGGGGTTGATAAGGAGAGCTCGGTGGAAGCAGATCCTTAGTAACCCCTCGTGCTGGCAGTCTCCTAATTTACTGCTGTTAAATTTTATCCAGCTTTTGAGATATTATGTGGATGTGGCCAATCTCCTGCTATTCTGAATTCATTGCCAATACTTCACCAGCATGTGTCCAAGTCTTTTCTAGTTTTGATGTTTGATGCTGGGACTGTTTCCCTGTAAGTAGCATCAGGCATGGCATCTCAACTGCAGCTGACAGGAGTTCAGCAGCCAACTGTCTGCAGCCCAACTCCTAAGAAGGGAGATCTTTATTCCTGTCTCTCCTAGAGTTGGAAAGCCCAGAGTAGGTCTCTAGTGACCACGGATGTGGCACCTCTGACTTGTTGAACGTGTTTTGTTTGTGAGTGAGGATCTCAACATTTCCTTGGAATGAGCTGAAAAACAAGACTCATGAAAGTTTTTGGTATTTGATATGGCTACACTTCAGATGGGGATACCATTCCAGGTGTGTAGCTAGATAAAACTACAGTGAAAGCAGAACTGAAGTTACAAATGTTTTGGTACTGCAGGGACCTTGACTTTGAAGGACTGGACATTATTGAAAGGGTGCCTTGTTCTTGATATAAAAACAGGGAGGAAACCAGCCCACCTTCTGTTAAGGCTGGAGTTTCCCCTGACTGGAGCCCCCCTGGGGAGAAAGAAAATAACCCAGCAAGGGAGAGGAGGCTCGCTGTGTTTAGACAGCCTGTCCTCTTCTGATCTGCGTGTGCCTCTCAGGAGGAGGAATTCCCTAGGAAGGTTTTGATGTCTGGCTAATTACCAAGGCAAATGTCCCCCTCCTGTAGGAGGACATGGTTTGGGCAGCAACTATGGTGCTCTAAACTGAAAAGGAGGTGATTTCCTCAACGATTTCATTTTCAGTTCTCTGCCTTCTCCACAGATTGTTGTCATGGGTAAATACACAGTGTAGAGCTTTGTGCTCAGGCAGCAGCACATGAAGAGTCCTTTCTGGAAAGCTGCAGTCTGCATGTTACCAATGTTGCAGAGTTATGTGTGGCTTATTTTGTTTGCAGAAATTATCTGATCAACACCAACCTGTTTCACTCCAGTTCATGTAAGTACTCATCAGTGAGAACTGATGTAAATTATAGCCATTGCTACCAGCAGCTGGCAAACATGCACAGAAGAGAGGAAGCAAGATATTCCCAACTTCTGTCTCAGCAAATACACCTCACTTTTTTTGACACTAGCACCTGTTATCCTTCACAAGACTTTCTGTTTTTCTGTTCATTGTTCTATAACATTCAATAACTTCAACTGTTAGCAGTATTAAATCAGTAACAAAAATGATTTATCAGTCAGTGCATTGCTTTTGCTTTTTGAGGGGAGAGTTCCCCACTAATTCTGTCACCAAATTGCTCCTTCCTTTTCTGTGCATTCAGAAATGCCAGTGATGGATCATGAGATCTTTTAGAGGCCAAATTCATAGCTAGTGGAAGCTGGAGGGAAAATCTCACTAAACTCATTAATGTCATCAATAACCTGAACTCATTAATGTCATCAATTGATTGAGTTTTGGTTCTTCTGTATCACAGTTTTTGATCAGCTGACAGCAGAATGATTTCTGTTGTAATATCCTTTAAAATGCTTTCCATTTGAATCCAGCCACATTCTGAAGAGGAAGGAGGGAGGAGTTCCAGCAGCACAGTGATATATGTTGCACTGACAAAATAGGTGCTTTTTACCTGATGTCAGGAGGCTCTACTACTGTCATCCCCTTTGTTATCATACTTTAGCTCCTCTGGTGATTTCATGGCTGACATGCCTTATCCAAAGAAACTTTAAAACTTGTGTCCTTTTCAGGTTATCCTTTTTAAAATGGAGAAACTGAGACACACAAAGAGGAAATGCTTTGTGTGGAGGTTCCCATCAGGGTCAGAGTGAAATTACAATAGACACTGTCTTCTGGGTTTTGACTCGGTGTGCAACAACTGAGTGATATTTTTGCTAGGCAAATATGCTCTTTCAAGCATTCATTCAGGTATTTCAGGTCCCAAGAGAACCCAAATCTCCCTCTTCCTCAGTTAAGAAATGAGAGCTCTGCATATGAGGTCATAGTCTTATTTATTCTTCTGTCGTGAGCCTTTAAAAGAAAAAGAAGAAGTAATATTAAAAAAAAAACAACCCTCAAACAAAAAAAAAACCAAACTGAGTAAAAGTTTTAAAAAGAGTCAATTCTCTGATTGCTTTTCCTTCTACAGGCCACCTTCCAAATTTAGACAAGGCTAACTGTATTACAAGGAATGGATTAACACAGAAAGGTTCTCCAAAGTAGATCTGTTGGACTTCTCTTTAATATTAAAAATGGAGTGTTTGTTTTCTTTAATATGGAGGGCAGCACCAATAAAAACACCAGTGAAAGAGGCCAGTATTACAAGATCACATCTGCTTTTATCTCACAGTGAAATTATAGTAGAATGATTTCTGCTTGAAAACTTTAAAGCTGGACTGCATCCTTTCATGCTGAAATCATATCTCCTGCAAGGATTATTGGAGGCTATAATGTTTCCTTCAGCTTCTTATTTTCTCCACTCCTGAACTTGGACTCCTGACCTCAGCTTTTCTCTGGTTATGACCGAGGATTGGCCTTCAATTGAATAGCTGAGCTTTTTACAATCCGATCAGCCCCTGCTCTTGTAATTTCAGACTCGTTTGGTGACATTGATATTGTAGATCTTAATTAAAAGTCAAACATTTTATATCTTGGGTAATGACCATACAGGAACTGCCTGGTTTTGCTCCCATGTGTGTAACCATCCAAAACACTCAATATGTATGACTGAAGTTGGAGGAGCTGTGCACACTTTGTGTGAGGGCCCCCTTTCCCTCTTTGTGTCCCTTCTGCAGCACAGTTCTGCACCTGTAATTTGCTCTGTGCCAACACAAAACCAGCCTGTGAGTGGCAGGGAATTCAGGCATGTTTGCAAGGATGGAGCCAGCCTCTCATCAGTTGAAACAGTTTTGGTTATTGTTTTCTGCAGTCATTGTTTTCACTTGCTGCTTGGGTATGCCACTGTCTCTTCATAGCACTGGTGGGAATTCATTGTACTCCATTATCTGTGGAGTTAAGGTGAAGTGCAGTATTCAGCAGAGTACTGAATATAGACAGTCTTCTCTTCACAGGACTCAAAATTATTGGGGTTTTTTACTTTTAAATTGCTCTTTATTAATTGCATGTGATGTGCCAGAGAGACTGGATTTTGGTTGTGCAGTTACATTATCAGTTTGATTTTACAGCTACTGATCTTGCAGCCAAATTGGAATATCTGTGAATGTTTGAGACATCATACAAGATCTGGGATGTAGTCTCTTGAAATAATACAGCATTGGTCCTGTAATAGTCATATGTTATTACTGGAACAGCTGCTTCCTAGACATTTCAAGTTGCCTGAGTGCAGTAGTGAGGATAACCAGGTACCTCTGCGCTATCATCCTGTAAAAGCTTTGCCTGTTGTAAATAAGCCACAGCCTTATAGTAAATTAATTCATTTCTGATGAAAGTAGGACTTTCAGAGTCTTTTTCAAAAACAGAGATTGAGAGAAGGTTACTTAGTGGAGTCTTTCCAGTCGAACTATTTTCCAGAACACAAAGATGTCTGAAGAAATGGGACCACTAGTGAAGTTTTTCTTCTGAGTACAGCAGACACTCTGAGTGAAGTCGATGGCAGAGGTACCTCTGGTTGCAGACTTACCAATAGATGAATTGCCAGCACAGATGAGGACAGTTTATGAGACTTTCACAAATACAAATTATGTATTTTGAACTAAGCTAACATGCAAAAAGTGATGTGTTTTGCAAAGCAGTTTATGCCTTTTGGTTGAAACCAGTTATTTTAGACTAGCCAGCCTCTTAGGCTTATAAGTTCATAGAAGGAATGACCTTCACTAATATGCTTGTTTGATTTATTATCATAGCCTGATGTTGGTAGTAAAACTACAATAAATGGGCCTGTAATTCACTATGTCATGAAGAAGTAACTTCTTAAACAAACAGCATAGAATATAAAACATTTTAAGCACAAAAAGGAGGTATTAACCATTACTAATTAAAATTAAACTTATAGATATGTCATTCTTATTAGTAGAAATGTAGGAAACACTGTCCCTTAGTGGTAGTAAGACCGTATTGCTTAGGAAATAGCTGCACAATTATTTGTTCATCATCATACTGTGTGTGGTGTGATGAGTGTCTTCATTGTTAGTAACTCATAGCAGCACAGAGAACACAAAGCTTTGATGTCCTGCTGCTGCACAATTCTCAGTGGAGAGCAGAAGTAGTTTGTTTTCAGAACATGCTGAAAGGTACAGAACTTGATCCAATCATCATTTGTACTCCATTGAGTTCCTTAGCTTCATGCTAGTGCTGCTGAACTCGTAGTCTGACACCTCCATATTGTAAGGAAATTATTATCACCTTCAGTATCCATTGCAGCTGAAAACAAGCTGCAGTACGTTTGTGCAAGTGTCTCACAGGCAGACAAAACCATAAAGATTTTCCTAATGTCTTGGCACCCAGGTTTCCTCGCTGCCTTTGGGAGAAAGCATTCCAGGTTTCTGGCACTGCCCTGGATAAACTTGCTTGTTTTTCTCTGTGCTGCTGTAATCTATGGATAGTCTGAGGATTTAGTCTCCAGGGTTGCATGGCTTGCCTGCGAGAAACTCATTATGATTTAAAAAAACGAGGAGTCATTATTTTCTTCTCAGCCTAACATCTAATTGCCTTGTGACAATAGTAGGACTATTTACATGTGTATTAGTGTGGCTTCTTTTAGATCTTCTAAAAGTCCTTATTCTGTCAATACACTGTTTTTTGTCTCAGTTCTGTTGTGTTATGATCAATTGTTGATGATACAAAAGGAAGAGGATTAGCTGGGAAAACTGCTAGAGCCTGGCTGCGTGATGCCTTTTTTATGCCTGCTCCTGGAGATTCCCAAAGTCTGGCAATTCTCAATTACTCTGGCACAGGATGTAGAGGTTGTATTATATCTGGATAATATCTGCTTGGACAGTAGGCTCTTAATGGATTTTTCACTTAAATCCTGGATATACGTGATTCCATTTGTTAGGGTATATCTGGTGAAGCTGGGTTGCCTCTTAAGAATTTTTCCAGTATAGAGACATGTTAACAGGAGCAGGCTCAAAATGTGTATCTGTAATAACAATGATTATTTTTTGTCTGATGGTCTCTAAAGATAGAAGGGAAAATAAATGATTCTTTGAGCAGTGAATTATCTGCTACCCCCCACTGCTTCATTTCCTGAGCTTTCAGTTTGTCATGCTCACAGACATAGTGATGTGAAGCGTGGAGCTCCCATTCTGAGCTCTGGAATGCCTTCACCTGAAAACCTGGCCAAAATCCTCCACATATGCTTTTAAGGAGAAGAGTCCACCCCTCCCAAACATTCACATGCGTGATTTGTCTGAACCTTTCTGTTTTTTCAAGTCTTCTCCTCTCCTAAGTGCATCCTTACAAAGTTGTGGAGAGGGTCTTCCTTTGGAAATGTTTGTGGAGATCTTCTTTGGAGACTCAAGTTAGTAATTGTCAATTTACTCTGCTAACTTAGTGAGCAGATGTTTGGCTACAGCACTGGACAATGTAAAAGAAGTTGGGGGTGAGTAAAAGCACCATTTTTCTTTAGGAACATCAGTAGCATGATATAAAAAAATTCCAAAATTTTGAAGGCAAACAGGCTTCATCATTTTTCTCTCGTAATTACTTCAAATGCAGCAGAGTGGGTTTTTATTTCAAGTTTGTGGTTTTTAAAAGCATTCATTTCCTTTGGGAATTTGTCTCTGTTTTATTAACAGCAGATTGTATTTTCATGTTGCAATAGGACTTTGCATTCTGGGCTGTGGGACTGACTGGTTGTTGTATAGTTTCACTTCTCTCCCAGGAAGAGAGTACAGTTGGTGCCTTTTTAATGTATAGTGGTATTGGACACCTGCATTTGGGTAGCTCCCCAAGACCTGTGGTTATCTCTGTACTTTAACTGAGGATGTTTTGCACAACTGAGCCTGTCAAATCTCCTGTGCTGCTGTCCCTCAGACTCATACCTTCTGCTTGGACTCTGTTCATAGACATCTACCCAGAGAAAGATCATAGCAGGACAGCGAGATGGGGTGTGCACATGGACTGAAGAGGAGAGGAAGGGAAGGAAGTTGAACCTGCTTCCACATTTAATGGGAAACATTTCCAATGGTATTCCACTGGCACGTTTGCTTACTCACTTCTCAGACTAGCCTGCTCTGCTGGGAAGTCTCAGAGCACACACCAACATGGCTGAAACACTAGGTGCTGTATGTTTTGTAGGATTCTCTGATACATGGAAACCTTTGGCTGTTTTCCAGACCTGTCACCTGGCTGTACCAAAATATGAACATTTGAAACCAACAAAAGCTGGCAAGAATTGACAGTATGAGTGCATTTCCATAGAGCTGCCAACTGACTCTTTATACACAGAGCTGAGAAAAGGCATCACTTATGGGGATGAAGCAGAACACTATTTCTTTGCCCTTCTCTGCCTGTGAAGCTGTCAGTGTGTTGCTCAGTGCAGTCTTCAAAAGAACAGCTTTGTCTCCAATCAGACTTATTGTGGAAGTGCTATGTAGTAGTAAGAGCAAAGCATATGTGCAGATAGGACACCTACGTCTTTCCGGGCATTTTAATACTTCCTGTTGGTGGGTAAGCAAATCTCTGCCTCTCGTAAGGCAGCAGTTAAACACCATCTGTGAGATGCTCTGAGATCCCTGGGATGGAAGAAGGGTAGCTGTGGATGTGTGTGCTGACATAACATGGAAATCAGAAACATATTTTGGGGTGTGAGGAGGGACTGCAATAGTCTGTGTTTGGTTGTTAATGGCAATTTGTTTCAATTACATTGTGGGTTTGTTTGCATCAGCTTCTCAAACAGTCTTGTTCCTTACCTATTCATTTCAGGAGTCCAATGGGGAATGGTTGATTTTCTGCATTCTTACACATTGGAGAAGAATTTTAAAAACTTGAAAGTATCAATAGTGCTTTAGTGGTTTCATGAAACTGTCTTTTTTTTTTTTTCATTGCTTTTATGAAACTGCTAGGTTACAACAGATGGATTCATTTATCTCACTGTGTCATTATATATATTTAGATGGCTCCCATCTCTGTGGGACTTGTGTGCCTCCCAAGTATTTTAAAATAGAAAAAAGCTGTTTCCTTCTCTGCCTTGCTTTCTATCTAGCTCATAAGAGGAATGAATAGCTTGATTAGTTTATAGGACTTGGATTTGTTGGGCTGGGTACCCACATTCTCTGCATGTTTCTGTGTGAAGAAATTAAGCCGAGAGGTTTTGCATTTACTTCTGAATGTATTTGGATCTGGGTTATCTGTATCTCCACAAAGCAAAATAAGTTCCACAGTGCAGAAATACTGCCTGGAAAAGATGAAACTCGCACAGTCTTGTCTTACTCTTTGCTAAGGGTTACAGTGCTCCATCAGGAGATGGCTGTGGAAGATTATGAAGGGCCTTAAATACCAGAAAAGAAGACCAAAATCTGTACTTGGTAAGAAACTAGGGTGAGGAAAGCAGCAGGCTCCATTGCTCAGCAGACATCTGCTGTATTTTACACCAGCTGTGGTTGATTTCAAAGCATAGGGAGTTGCAGTAATTAAGCTGCATCAGTGTGTCCAGGCATGCACTCCTGAAGATGAGGTGCTATCTTCTGGCCGGTCCCACCCCCTGTGGAAGGGGACATTTCTGCTGACTTGGCTGTTGAGTAGCAGTGTGGAGGCTGCAGATGCCCTGAGGCTGTGGGACAGATGCAGCCAGCTGACTAAGCAACTCCAGTGCTACTGGAATATGAAGGAGATGTTTAATAGAAAACTGAGCACAGAGATGAATCTGTGGAGTCCTAAACCTGCCACCAGAAAAAATAGATCTCATCATTGTTGATAACCTTTGCCACAAAGTGGCAGTGCCCGAATTTTACAGGGGTTAAATTCTACCACAGTGCTGTGGGTTAATGGCTTTTGGGGACAAGAGAATGAAGAGCATTCTAGTCATCTCCTGTGAACATCTGCATTGTCTGATGTGAGTTACTACTGTATCAGAGTTTAGTTACTACTGTATCAGAGTTTAGAAGAGCCTTTTCCTACCCATTATCTCCAGCACGCAGAAGACTCCAAACAATTATCAGGAGTTTCAGCTGCTGTATGTTCAGGCCTGCCCAAGCTAGTCTTAATCTTTCTGATCTGGGCAATGTAAGCATTGTAAAGATGGTGGTATGGATCTTACCAAGCTTGTCAGGGGCTGTGAAGACATTTTGAAGCTCCTCATTACTAGTGGCATCTTTGTAAGAAGGATGCCTGTTAGCTGAGCTAACCCTTCCTGCTTTCCTGCTGTCCTTGGACAGGTTGTGGTCTTTTGGTCCATTTACTTAGCTCTCTTTCACCATCTTTTCTCTCCTTGCCTTTTCTGCCTCAGGTCACTGGAGTACCCCAGAGTGCTGTGTGATGAGAAGAGAGGTGGATGGGGAATTCCCTAGAGTAGCTAAGGCTTTGGGAGGGACAGAGTTTCACTCTTTTCTCTACTCCTGAGCTTCTTGGCTGGGAGAGATGTTCTGCAAGTCTGTTTCAACATGATGACACACGCTGAATTAAGAAATTAACATTTACTGAGTTAGCTGGATGTTCATTTAGCGTTTCTCTCACTCTCTGCTCCTCAGTCTCGGCACAAGGCCAGCTTCAGTATTTAGATCTGTGCTCTCTCTTCCAATGTACCGTGGAAGACGCTACGCATGTCTAAAGCACAAATCGCCCTTTACCTTTTCGAAACAAAACAGGCTCTGCGGCAGGATGAGGTATAGCAAGATTTAAACCAAAATCACGGAAAGCGCTTTAGGTCCCTGAGCAAAGAGCCCGACACGGCGCCGTGCTGGGTACAGAGCTCAGAGCTCAGCTGGCCATTAGCAATAGTCCCCCCGGACCACAGGATGTCACTACGGAGCCAGCAGATCCTGCTGCTTTTATCGGCATTTTAGAGCTTTTCCTCTTCGGCTGCCAGCCCCAATTGCCTGTCGCTGAAGTCACCATCCCTGCCAACATGTGCCTTGAGAAGGGCAAAGCAGAGCTCACGTAGGAGCGGGGCGGGTGTCCCCGGGAGCTCGGTGGCCCCCGCAGGGCTCCCGCGGCTACACGAGCGCTCCGGGAGATGCGCAGCGCTTGGTGCCCGGCTTCTGCTGGTGCCCAGCTTCTGCTGCTGCTGCTGCTGGTCCTCGGCTTCTGCTACTGCTGGTACTCGGCTTCTGCTGCTGCTGGTCCTCGGCTTCTACTGCTGCTGGTGCCCGGCTGCTGCTGCTGGTGCCCGGCTTCTGCTGCTGGTGCCCGGCTTCTGCTGCTGCCGGTACTCGGCTTCTGCTGCTGGTGCCCGGCTTCTGCTGCTGCTGGTGCCCGGCTGCTGCTGACCTGCACCCGAGCACCCTCCGCAACCTGGCCCCAACAGGCTCCCTCAGTGCCGCCACATTTCCCCCTTCGTGGATTGAAAAAGCTCCCTCCCTCCCTCCCCCCCATTTTTTTTTATGACCTCCGACGCAATGTGTGCCCTTGGGGGCCGGCAGCGCCTGTCCATTCCGCCTGCGGGCCGAGAGACCTGTCCCTGCCGAGGATGTCCCTGCCCCCAGGTACCCCGCCTGCATCCAGCCCCGGAGCATCGCAGAAGGAGGAGGGGGGCGAGAACGGGTTTCACTTCCGCCTGCTTGCAGGAACCACAAGCCCCCAGAATATATTAGAATAATAATAATAGAAAGGTTCTCTCCGCCGCCTCTTCTTTCCGTCCTCTCCTCTGTCCTTCACCCCTGCCCCCCACCCTCGCCGCCTTGAAAAGAAGGGGTGGAGGGAGGAAAGGGAGAAAGGAAATAAATCGGGAGGGTTCCGGCGGGCAGATCAATGTGGAGCCGGTGAGGCACCGCCAGCATCCCGCCGGCAGCCGGGAGGAGGAGCGCAGCCTCCCCAGCGCGGAAGAGGCCGGAGAGAAGGTCTGTCCATTGCTTCTTTACCTCGTGCGCTGGGAAGGGCAGGGCAGGCTCCTCGCAGCCGGCTTCCCCGGCCTCCAGCCCGCACAAAGCCCGGCCGAGGGGCTCGTGTGAGGCTGCAGGTTGGGAGGGACTGAGAGCGTCTGAGCTATTGTCACTTCCTCCCTTCTCCTTGACAGGTTGCAAATCGGTGCCTTCAAACCACCGTAAAGCCTCTCTTCCTGTTGTAGGGTGCTCTGGTGCTTAGTGCGATGCTCTGGGGAATATTTCTGCATGAAAAACCTTCCAGGGGTGCGGGCTGGGCCTGGCGGCCGCGGAGAGCTGCAGCACCGCCGCCGGCCTCTGCCTGGAACCCACCGCCAGCCAAAGGGCTGAGAGACACCCCTCAGCTGGGCCAGAGCCACCTGAGGGGATTTCCCCTTCAAATATCTTATGGACAGATTAAATTTCCCAAATTTTCCCCTTGTCATTATTTTAACGTGAAGACTCAGTGGAACGGTCTTGAGTGTCTTCACACGAGTCACTTCCAGACTCACAGGAAGAGAATAAAGGGGCTCCCTTTGAAGCCAATCGCAGCTCAAAGTTTCTTATTTTTCCAGTGACGAAATCCATTGTCCTGTCTAACCATTCCTCGGTTACATGTGATGCCCTAGGTCGAGAGAACACCATTAAGCTGGCCAGGTAGTTTAAGACATTGGTATTGGTGAACAGAAAGAAAGTGAGATGGGCACTGTGAGCTTCTGCTGAAGGTGCCAGGTTAAATTAGTCCCCCTCTCCTTGACCCTTCTTGTGGTCACTTCAGTGCAGCGTTTAGGCACTGTGTCCCATAGAGATAATGAGCTCTGTGATCATGTCAGATGTTGTTGCAGCAAAGTCACTCACATAGAGAGAGATCCCAACAGGGAGGTGACTTGCTGCCTGCTGGAACATACGGAATTTTTTTGCTCTTTTTTTTTTTTTTTAGAAAAAAAATAACTGCTTTAAGAAAGTATTGTACTCCCACTTGTGAATAGTTTTCTTCACAGAGCTGAAACTCCAGGACTGTATGTCTTCAAGTGATTCTCATTTGAGTGAGAATTGTCAGGATCATAAATAAACTCAGCTTAGGAGAAGTATATTTTAATTGAGGGAATCAATGTATTGCCTGCTGTGATCAGCAGTCAGCAGGATGAGTTCTGAAAGCCGGAGAGGCTGACGTGCTAAAAGGGTAGGGCTATTCCAGTGGCTCTTACATTGCAGGTAGCTTATTAACTAGGGATCATAAACATGATTACTTTGTTTATATTTATCTTAATTTGCCTTCTTGGATTTATGTTTGATGTCTAGGAAAGCTCAGCACCTTGAATTACACAGTGCTTTGATGCCTCAAAGCTGTATATTGGTGGCAGAATTTCGTGCTTTGGAAGTCTGGCCAGAAGCCTGCTCAATTTAATACTATTTAGCTGTATTTAGATGTAAGGTAAGGGATTTGCTTATAGCCATGGAATGATTGTGGAAAAGACCCTGGCCTGTCACTGCCATATGGATGCATTTCCCCTTCTTGTTCCATTCCTCTTGCCCCTTATTTGCCAGCCACAGCAGCTGGAGTTGTTCAGGAGTTACTTGCCCTCCTTTCTTAACTTTTTACAGAAACTGAAGTCACAAGATGAAGAGAAAGTACAAGTTGTTCATTCTACACAGACTTACAGAAGTGAAAGTATGACTCAGAAGAAATCAGAAGCAGCAAGATAATGCAGACTGAGAGCTGCTTTGTGAAAAAGTAACAAACAACTCTACCATTTGTCATCTTGTTAATTTCCTTCTATGAAGTCTGTAGATGTGTTGAAAACAGTTTAAAAGTTTCTGTTCTGGAGCATCTGAATTAGACTCTCTGAGAGAGTGAAGTGGTCCCACAGCAGCAGCCTTTGCTAGTGTCCAGCTGCTGTGTGATAGCCTGATGGTGTGGTTAGTTGCAAAGAGTCTTAATAATGGACTGTAGAGCACTGTTATCCATTTGCAGGTGGATGTGCAGAGAAAGGAAAATTTCTTTCATGCTGCTTCCCTTTGAATATGTTCTTCTGAAGCCCCTTTTGCCTGTGATGTGACTAGAATTTGTGGTGGAGACAGGATGTAACTGTTGCCTCTCAGGTGAGTGGAGAGGAGAGCCCTGCATTAACCTAGTTGGGTGGATATGCAGATCTGCTGCTGCAATACATAGATAACTCTAAACTCAGCTATATATCATTTGTGAAAACTGAGTAATTATCACTTCTAGTTGTACCTGCTCTGGCACGGGGGTTTGGACTAGATGATCTTTCAAGGTCCCTTCCAGTCCCCATCATTCTGTGACATTCTATGTGATTCTGCAGTTACTCTCAACCGGGAGCCCTGGATTTATATCATATAAACATTTGCCCTGGGACAGAGAAGGCGGCCCAGTAGGTAGGAGTAACAGCAGGAAAGTTTTAGTTTTGGATTGTTCATTGCAAAGTGAGAGGTGTTTTACCTGCTAATGAAATGCAGCCCTGCAGGGCAAAGCACAGCACAGTGCTGGGCAGTGTGAGCAGACCCTGTGAGGCAGCAGGGATCCATAGTCCATAGGGACGTGTGAATCTTCCTGCATTTACTTTCTGATGTTTGAATTACAGAGATTTCATCTTGGTCTTTAAAAATTGCAATAGTGACCCTGTTCTACTTTCCCCCAAGCCGCTGCCAGTGGTGACAATGTTACTGGAATGGTGGTGTTTAGATTTCTCTTTTGAACTGGCTTTAGAAACCCTGGAAAGGCTATTACTGAAACCACCTTCTCTGCACATCCATCCCCACAGGCTCCTGCAGTGGGGACTTCCAGAGGGGTTTGGTCACTCTGTTGAATACATGCTGGCAGGACAAACTTCTCCGAGAAAGAGCATAAAACTACAGGAAGACATGAATTTAGTGCTGAGATCACAGGACTGTAATCAGCTGATTTGGATTCTGTCCCTGACTCTCCCATCGCCTTGCTGTGAGAGGCTGATTGTTCAGTTAACCTCCCTGCACTTTGCTTCTTCCAGATAGAAAATTATTTTTATTTATCTCTTTGAGATATCTTTGTGAAAAGCATGCTAAGTATCATCCTCACTCTTTGCAAAGACAGCTAAAGGCAAATAATATGCAAGCTCCCTAAGGGTGGCACATTTACACATCTCTAAGTACCATCTCACTTGAACTCCTTAATAGTTGCAAGGACTGAAGTGGAACATCGTCCTCCTTCAGAAGGGTGGGAGAGCACACCCCGTGACAGATGACACAGTGTGGGATTTCATTTCTGTCCTATCACCTGCAAATCACGGCACCATGTGAAGGGCGAAGATAAAGCCTTATGCCTGTGTTCTAGGGTTTTCCCACAGGGTCAAAGAAACTGTCCATTTCTGCTTTTGGGTTATTGCTTATATTCTTAATGAAGGGCGAAGATAAAGAGGTCTAATTTTTATCAAAGGGAAAATGATACCTTTATGAACTGTTTATTTTAAGGTGTTTCCTTTGCTAAGAGCTGCTGATTCAGCTGTGGCTGGAGTATCTTTGGCTCTGAGCCTGCACAGGAAGAATAAGGGAATAATAAGCTGGAGGAGTTTTTAGGGGATTTTTGTCTGTTGTTTGTTTTCTTCCTGATGTGTTTGGTTCTTGTTTCCATGAGAAAACTCTAGGTAACCACAGAACTGAGGAAATTCTAGTATCTTGGGAACTGACAAGTGAAAGATGAGAAACGTGAAGGAGAGGAGATTTGTAGGCAAGAAGCTGTTTATGTTTTTACAGCACATCCAGAACTTGCCTGCAGTGCTCCAGCTACAGTGTATTTTTTTTCTGTAGACCACCCTGCTTAACAGAATCTGAGAGGAATAAACTAGATATTCCAAATTATTTTAAAATAATACCTTTGTTGTGATCATCCCAACTCTATGGCTACAGATATCCAGCATAAATGCAGTGCAGTATCTTCATGTATTGTTTTATTGTAATGTTTTTGTTTCTTTTCCATTTTCTCATTCTCACTCTGTGATGAGTGTGAGAAGTCTTAGCACTGACAGGAGGGGATGACACTTCCCCTCTAGCAAGTGCAATCACCTCTCTGCATCTGCTTGCCTTCTGGAACCACTTGCAAGGAAACACCTGCCACAGTGGAAAGTTCTTTCTCCAAAGGTAGTGTCAAGAAATGCTTCTGGATTTGCATTTTCTCTCTGTTAAACAATGCTGAGTATTGAGCAACATCTCTTCAGTCTCTTACGTTTCAGTGTCAAGGTTGCAAACTCATGTTTGGTATAAGTTTTGTAACTATATATATAACTTTTATATATCCGATTGGAAAGAGTTTGAATGAAAGTTGCAATTCTCAAAACTCAGAGGTTCTGAAAAACCGGTTCAAATTAGCTCCACTTGAGATTGCATTTGAAACCTGCTTTCAGATTTCATCTGTCACTCTCAAAATCCTCAGCCTTCCTCTAAATTCCTCATTTGAGAAAGGACAGTCATAATTCAGCGGAGTCCAGTGATCTTGTGACTCAAAACAACCTTTGGTTTATTCAAAATCTTTCCCTAGTTCCAAAATTGAGATTTTATATTTTTCAAGCAGCTAATTTAAAAGGAAATATGCTGAACAGTACAGAAATAATGATTTGTTTTCAGTTCCCAGATATGGCTTCTTGCATTTTTCAGTCAAGCTCAAGATCTATTGGTATTTATTGAAATAAGATGATGAGATGACTTATTTTCAGTTGGCAATTAGTACATTGGCTTTAGGGAATGAAAACTGTTGCATGAGAAACAAGAACAGCAACATCAACAAAAGATTTTCATCTGTTCCTTGTGCCAGTTTGTGTTGTGTGTAAATCTGTGATTCTCAGCTGCTTCACCATCACCCATGCCTGGAATCTGGGGTGTGCCTGTGGTGTGGAGGGACTTGCCTCTGCTAGCTCTTTGTCAGGCCTGTTTTAGGGAAAAGCTTAGGGAACCAAGACTGCCAAGATCCAGTCCAGTGAGTCTATGGCAGTCTCATATCTAGGTTTTTGTACTTTTGACTTGGAGTGAGGATAATAATCTGTTTGCAAATCTGCAGGTTTTAAATACCAGTCTTTGCTTTAGGAGTTCCCATCCTCAGAATCTCAAGAGGGTTTTGTAGAACACGTGCAGGGCTAAGTAAGAGGTACACAGGCACATGGAATCTGTGTGCATTCATTTAGCTACTTTTTATTTTTTCCTCTTGTTAAGAGATAGGCTCTGCCCTTCTGTGCTTTTCTTGGCGAGAGCTTGTGCTGTAGCAGGCAGCCTTTCCATTGATCTCTTCTTGGCTTTTAATAAACTGACTTCTTACAGGTTTTTACAGATTCAATTTGACTGTGAATGTGTGATGAATAGAGTTGAAACATTCTCTCGATGGTTAAGAATCAGCTAGAAAAACACCCTTGGCTTAGTATCCCTGTCCAAGTTGTGCCGAGTGTGAACTAGAAAAGGATGGCAAAGTCATATTTTCAGAAATTGGAACCCAATTATTAATTAATTCAGAAATATTAATGTACTCAGACAAGAAGACAGACATCTCAACACATGCAACTCTGTTTATTATTAATGTTAAGATAGTAAAACCTTATTTAAAGGGGAATTTACTGGTGTTTACTAGAAAGGGCAGAACATCTCTTTGGAGATTGCGTACACTATCAGAGGTCTCTGTTTGAACTTCTCTCTGAAGAGGCCAGACCACCACTGCTTTCTACTTAACTGAAATTAGGAATGGGGTGAGATTTTGCTGCTTTTGAAATTAGGACTGTCTTATTTTTGAGTCCAGATAAGGATGTGGATTTGAGGCACAGCTTCTAAGCTTTTATTTGAAATTTGTTCTAGCTCTCAGTGAGAGAGTCAAGTTGGATATCAATAGATATACCACTTGTGGTTACAAGCAATTACATGTACAATTGATTGCACACAAAATTAGAAGCAATTTAAGAAAACAAAGTCTAATTCTAAAAACTCCAAGTCATTTGTCTAGAAGTGTTTTAATGCATGTGAACAAGGACTACTCATTTCCTTTTGCTCCATATCTGAAGTTTGAATGAGGTGCTTTTGGATTGCAAGTTGTTGCAAAGGAGATGCATTTCTTTATGGTTTGACTTGCTTGTGAAGTAGGTTTTATGCAATGAAGCACTGATTACCTAAATTAGAAAATGCAAACAATGCTGTTGTCACGTTTGGAGGAGACAACTGAAAGCTTGCTTAAAGGAAATCTGTGACCCACTCCCTCCCATTCTGATGCTAATGTGAGAATGGGTATCCTGGGCACCATCTGCTGTCCCTGAGGTCCTGGCCTTGGGCATTCAAAATTGGTTTGCTTTATTAATGCTAGGCCATCCAGAACAGCAGTGCTGCATTTGGTAGAGTGTAAGTTGCGTTTGTGAGCATACAGAGATAATTGTCACTTTTAGTAATACCCTCAAATGTGATAGCTACCACTTTTTCCAACTCTTAGGCAAAGATGTCATCTTTTAATCTGTACTTACCTTCAGCAAATCTTGACTTTTCAGGGAGATGGGTATTACTTCATTGGAAGGTAATTTCATTATATACAGGATGAATTTATTGGCTGGTTCTGTGTTTTAACTTTTTAAATGCCCCCTAGAGAAACAGAGGAGTGTCTCAATATAAATCAAAATTATTAAATAGGACATAAGGGGTGATTATTTTTAGAGGAGGTAAAGATATGGGCTATCAAATATCCTCAAGTCGTCTAATTAAGCCAGTGGAGGCTTAGAGGATGCCAGGCATCACTTTTGCTTAAGCTTATTGGCCTAACCAATGGCTACAATCTCAATTGTAAGTATCTTAATGAACTCTTCTCTGATTATGATTTTGTTTATGCTTACGAGCTATATAGTTCTTTTGGTGTCCATTGCTCTAACTAGTAAGCAGTTCATCCTTCTGTTCAAGCATCTGAGTACTTAGATTGTTCATTCTCAAGTACCCATGAGATACAAGTCTGGATAGTTCAACTGGCAGCAGCAAGCTGGGTTTATCTGGCCTGCAGCCTTGGGTCTGTGCTATTGAAAAAGGCAGAGCACATGAAGCTCAGGAACATCATGTCTCTTCTTCATCCTTGTCAGTGGCATGAGGCAGCTCCCTAAGCTGGCACCCCAGCCTTCTGCAGAAAATAGCACCGGTTTTTTTTGGTCTCTTTGCTGTAAAAACTAGAATGAAGTCTGTACCTGTAGGGCTATGTCAAACAGTGAGATTTGAAAGATTTTTCTAGAAATCAGTCCAGCTAATGTTCACTCATATCCATCTCGTTTTCTAGGATTAATGAGATGTTAGTACCGCTTTTGGCACATGGAAAAGAGTGCTGGTGCAAAACAAAGGTGAAGAAAGGGGAGATGTGGCATTCTGTAAAATAATGAGAGGAAGCTGTCCTTCATGTCCCCTTTGGCTCTTCTCAGCTGAGGTGCTGAACTTGTACTGCAACCTGAATGCATACAACACAGTTTGCTAATTACTCATGAATTTCTCAGTGAATGATCAAGGTGTAAAGTTGAGCACTTACTGGAGGAGGGAGATACCTTACCAGGCTGTTAGCAGGGACTGCCACTCTACTCTTGTGTTGTCAGCTGCCCACATTCAAGTTGTTCAGCACGTAAGCACACCTACTCATGAACATGGCCCTGTGTGAACATGCACAGCTAGTGCAAGCACCGAATCAAGTATTAGATGTTCAAGGTTCCTCATCAGTCAGGGCAACTTCTTCTCACATCAGGGACTAGTCTCTGAATCATGTTTCAGCTCAGTCCTGTAATCACTGGGTTTGCATGTCATGATGGAAAGACACCCATTTAAATGTGAATGGTTCTGCAACATCAAGCCGCTGGAATATGTTTGTTTTCAACTGTCGTGGTTTAACCCCAACCGTCAGTTAAGCACCAGGCAGACACTTGCTCACTCCCCATCCGTGGGAAGCAGCAAAGAGCCACAAGAGTGCAAGTGAGAAAGCTTGGGAGCTTGACCAGAAAAGTTTGCTCTGCCTGTGCCTCACTGGTGCCTGTACACAGAAAATTGTAGCAGTGCATGTGATGTTCAGGTGCACCTAGTTTGGTCTTCCATTTCCAGAAATTAAGCTGACAGCGTTGATTGAGCCCTTTTGAATTATGTTTTTAGTTTCTTCCCTTGAAATAACATATGCTACTCCATTGCAATACAGTTAACAGTAACAACTAGGTTCTGATGAGGAGAGAAATCAGAAACAACCAGAAAGGACTATTGTTATAAATTAAGAGCTGGTGCCTGCACATGTCAGCAATGTGTTCCTTATGTTTTTCATTCTTGTCTGAATAGGAAAAATAGTCCTGTTAACATGCTAGTGCTTACATGAGGTGTAGGGATACCTGTCAAAATCTATTTAGGTGCTTTGTGAAGTTGTGAAATAATATTTATGCAAAGGACACAGTAGCTCTTGAGGAGACTTCAGGGGTGCTAGACAACTTTTCAAACCTTTATCACAACCTGTCAGTCTCCATCCTCAAGAAGACTACACTAAGACACACACACACACACACTCTTTGTGTCCAAAGACGTTAAAAAGAAATTGTGAAGAGAGAAATATCCAGAGATGGCAGGAATGTAATGGGCACATCTTGATTCTTCTGTGCATGAGTCTGGAGTGACAGTTTTAGTTAGGGAAAGTGTAATTATTTGCTTTAGGAATGCCTAATATTGTTTCCTTCAAGATGGGTTAAGTTAACTTACTGCCACAGCATATTTCATTTGTTCCCCTGTCAGCAGCTACTGGATGTCTTTTGTTCTCCTTGTTATGGGAAGGAGAGTTGGGAAGGCCAGAGGAGACGGATGGCTCTGAGAGAGGCAGCTCAGCTTTGCTCTGTGTCGCTGGCTTCAGCTCAACTCAGCCACTTACTTGTTTCCTACGTATGTGATTGGACATGCTGAGCTATCAGTGTTACACAACTATTTGGAAAATCAGACTTTCTCTCCTTTCTCCCTAAACATGGTACTGCTTGGTGCTAGGAATCAAAGCCTCATGGTTAACCAAGGACTGACAGTAGATAGGTAGTTAGAACTTGGTTTTTGCACTCATTTTCAGACTTAGCATACAGCTAGATAGGAAGGATAGGCTCTGGAAGCCATTATAACAGAGCATCTCTCCCCCTGCCTTGTGAAACCCTGAGAAGCCTGAGCAAAAGTACTTCCAATAGATAGCTGAAATGAGCATTCCTGGCCAGTTTGGGGTAACTGAGCTACAGAACCTTCTACCCAGTCACCAACTCTGTTCTGGAGCTCTTGTGAGTACTCACTTTCTACTACCAGATTAAAAAATCTTTAACCATTTAAAATGATCTTGTAGCAAGATTTACATCTTTCCACTGGTGCAGTTGTCACAGAATGTCAGGGATTAGAAGGGACCTCAAGAGATCACATCCTAATCATTGTTCTTTCCTAAGCAGGAAAAATATTATCAGAGGACAGGAGAGGAAGAAAGATGAATAAAACAATAATGACAACAGAAATGGAAAACAGCAAAACTGCTGGTTTCCTCCTGTTGATTCAGTTAATCTCTTGGTGCTGCTGAGACATCTTACAACTACAAGCCCATACTCTGTGCTCTCAGCAACAAATCTCACAGCTCTGCAACGTTGTGTTTGTGTGAGGCAACTGATTTGCAAGGTCTGATTTAAACTGCTTGCAGCTCCATTTCCTCAGGAGGAAGGAATGGATGCAAGAACATGGTTTGCTCCATTAAATGGGAGGTGTGGCTTTTGAATTACAAGGAAGGAGATGAAGGTATCACCTTCCTACCAGTTTGAGATCCTATTGTTTCATGCCATTTTCCACCAAGAGGTGCATCATCTTGCAGTCTCCCCTCTCCCTGAAAAGAATCCAGTAGCAGAACTGAAAGAATGTGGCATGGCTTAAATGTATAAATACATGTGAAAAACTCAGTGTCTCTCACTTTACAATCATTTGCATTTTTTAATTCAAGGGGGAACCTGAAATGTCCATCCACAGATGTGCCACTTGTCAGCCTTTCTGATGTCTGGTAGGCTTTTATCAGCCAGTTTGTCCTGCTGTATGTGGAAATACTAGAGGAGTAGGTTGTGTTAGACATGCTGGTGTAATGTAATATAGAGAATTAATGATTTGCTCCCTCATCTCACACCCTCCAAATGAGTAAGATACTAAGCTAAAGCTTCCCTTAAGCCTTCCCCAGAGCTTTGGAAACGTTTGAATGAAGGCTTCCCAAAGCAATGAAGGCTTCCCAAAGCCTCAGGCTTGAGGCTACTTGATTATCCCATCTTGAACCAGGGGAGGCATTGATGGGTTTGGTGGAGCTTGAATGTCTCTCATGCATCCAAAGGGCACAAAGTCTCTTGCAGCATCTCAGACAATTACAGCAATGGAAATAGTTTTGTCTGAAATAGGCTTTGTAAGTCCAAGTGCAAACGTGCTTGTTTATTGAATGTGATTATTGTCATGAATGGGAGAGACTGGGTCACAGACTAAATCTGTTCACAGCAACCACAAGGAGAGAAAACATTTCCAATACCCTTTTGACCTTTACAATACAAGCCTAAAGGGGATGTGCAATGTTATTAACATCTATGAATTATGAATGTGATGAGGTTGTACATTTTTCCTAGAATCCTCTCTCAAGAAATCAGTTTATTTATCAGTTGATTCTTTGTTTTCATTTAGAAGAAAAATTTCTACTTCTTCCTGTGAAGGAAAATAAAAAGGAAGGCTTGAATACAACACTGCAAAAGACAGAAATACCATAAGACAAATAAAACATATGATACCTAAACCCATCTTGTTTTCTAAGCCAATCTCATTATTTTTTAGGACCTTAGCAATGATTTTTGAATGCCTAGGTTGACTTTGGAGACAAGAGAGTTGATTTTCACAAGCGCTAAGTGCTTTACTCCAGCTGTCACACCTATAAAAATCACCCATTAAAA
The DNA here is from genome assembly GCA_013400935.1 of Turnix velox. Classification (NCBI taxonomy): domain Eukaryota; kingdom Metazoa; phylum Chordata; class Aves; order Charadriiformes; family Turnicidae; genus Turnix; species Turnix velox. Next base: position 78,833 of record VZTY01001927.1, read on the forward strand.
TCCTGCCTGGGGTGCAGCAGTGAGCTGTACACAGCTGAGGGGTGGAGAGAAGAAATGCAGACAGCCTGGCGTGTGGGGAGGTTCACCATACCTGCACTATGTCATGCTAAATCTTAGCTATGTTAACTAATGTCTTCTCAGAGGCAGAAACAAGAAATAACAGCAGGGGCTTCTTCATAGAGTCTTTTTGGCCTATTATAATGGGAAGTATTAATGCAAAAATATTATGAACTAGTTACAAAATCAGCGCAGCTGAGATTTACATCTAAGGAGCAAATTAGGTTAAAGGGAGGGGGGAGCAGAGAAAAACATAGGATAGAAAAGGGAAGCCAGAAAGGATTTTTCTCTAAGGAAATATCCTTAAGTAAAACTATGCAAATTGGGAATTTTGTTTCCATTTGAAAAAAGGGATGTTTGAATACTGATCCTAATGGAGACAAAGCCTATTGAACCGTGTTATTTTATTACAAATTTTGCTGGTTTGAGGTTTTCCTGAAGCCCTCAGCTCTTGAATTCAGGGGATACTCTCAGCATTCCTTAAGGAAACAATTTCCTGTGTTTCCCATCCATGGAGGAGTGAGTGGAAATCTGAACTAGCTGCATGTTAAATAGGAGATGCCTTCCCAAGGCTGCTGTTTGTTTGTATTTATTTTGAGGCCTTGCTTTTGATTTTCAAGTGCTGGGGATTAGTGATATTTCAGCATTTAACCTCAAGGTCACTGATTGAACCTGGCTGTACAGAGCTCACCTCATTTAGCAGTCTCAGGGTGAGGACTGCAGTGCAGCATCTCTGCTACACTTTCATCTAAGGGTAACAATTGCCCTGTAAACACCTTTTGGTCTTTTTTACAGTGAAGTCAGGCTGTTCTGAAAGTTCAGGTTTAAGGTCAGCAGATTACAAGAAATTATGGAAGCTCTCAGAACTTTGAACATTTTGTAGCTGTAAAATAACCTAGGTTGTTTTTTTTTTTTATAAAACTGAAAGGGGAGAAATTTTGGAAATTAGTTTGGTGATTTTTTTTCTCAGGTAACTCTGGCATGAAGCATGTGACTGTGTTAAAGTTATTTGCAACAAATTCCTAAATCATATGCTCAGTCTTTACTTTGAGTTATCTTTTATGTTTTAAAAGAATTATTTCCCCAGCAGTTTCTCTGGCCTTTTACAGGCCTTTTGATAGAGAAGGAAGGCGATTTGGGTGACAGAAAATTGTAGGTATGAGTTGCGGTGAAGAAAAGGAGGGTCCTTGACATGAGTGCTTGCAATAAATACATCCCTGTGAGCAGTGCTGAGCCAGACCTTCCTAACAGAGTGCTCTGACTCAGCTCCTTTCACTCCACAATTCTACCTGTGCTTTTCAGTAAAATAAGGTGATATTTCCACCTACTTGTTCTCCTGTTATAGGAGGCCTTTCTCTGTCTACTGAGGATCTTCCTGAATGTGGAGGGTGCACAAAATCCCTCTCTGTGCAAGTCAAAAAAAGAGAGCTCAGCAGATGAGGTGGTGTGTCCACAGAAAGAAAAAAGTATTCTTTTTTCTCTAAAAAGGGGCTTAAAGTGGGTTAATTAACACTGACCCCATTTAAAAGGATGGCTTATGTGTCTGCTTGAGGGAGGGGAAGTTAGTCTCACATGTGTTGGTGGAAATCTCTTTTTCAATGTGTTTGCAGCCTGGTGCTGGACTGCACAGGCAATGAAGCCTGACAAATCAAGCAGCTGTTTGCCCCACAATAAGCCAGCTGGTTTGAAATCCAGGCTGGGTCCCTGAGTCCCTTGCATATTCAAAACCAGGGCATATTAGCTCCTTTAATTAGTGTTTCCCCTGGTCCTTGGAATATGGGTTTGTGACAGGGGGCTTGTTAAGAGAAGATCAAGAAAAATGTCCTGCTTTCCCAGCCTCTCTGAGGGGAGAGGAGGAGGACAGCTGGGGACCACTGAGAGGGTTGCCATGTGGCTGAGGCTGGTTTGGATATGGAAGAGGGACTGGAGGGAAACTGCTCCTGGTCATTGCAGGCAAGGTTTGTGTCAAACCAATAGTGTTTATTTTGAACTGAACTACAGCAGCCTTTAAACCTGAGGGAGAACTGTGGCACGGTTGCAAGTTTAGAGATGTGGCCTTTAGGACTTTAAATTTTGCCTTGTCCCTACCTCTTATCATGTATGTGGAAGAGTCTACAAAGTACGACTGTCTTGGTGTCTGTAGTGTGTGCCTGTGTGATCCCAGTTTGGCCCTCCACCAGCTCCAGGAGAGGGAAACCTCCTGTGTGACTAGTGTAGGCTCCTGAGAAATGACTGACTCAGATGATTCAGTTGTCTTTTGCCCCTGCAGGTCATTTCCCAACAAGGTAACATAGTCCTCACAAACTTGCTGATAAGCCTGTGGCACTTAAGAGTACAATGAAGGAATTTACCTGATGCTCTCAGTCTCCACAGTGGATATTGCCTCTTGGTATCCTTTATCAGTGACTTCTTCTGGTGCTATTATCAGGGAGCTACTAGTATTGAAGTATTATTTGCAACACTGAGAGCTGTCACATTGCTTTTGGTGGATTTGCTCTCTCTCTCCTGTCTTACGGTGTAAGAGAGGCAAGGCAAGCCCTGCTTTTCCAGGGAAACAAGAGGTATTAAACTTACAATAAAGCTTTTTTTTTAAATGAACGATGATAAATTAGCAAACTGCTGAGTGGGGTCATTTGTTCCATGGAAATGAAGCATTGATCCTCCCAAGATTGAGTATTTTTTTTGTTCATTTCAGCGGTATAATTGGGGATGGATTAAACTGTGACTCAGTTTAACCCTTTTTTTGCAGGAAGGGTGTTAGGAGAAATCCAGATGTGGAGAAAATGGAAACTGGTATTTTCTCAGAAAAGTGCAGCAAATAAATTAACAACAAGCAAGTGTCTTCTCCCTTCACTTTCCTTCCAGGAGAGAGGGACGTGGGGAGGGAGAGGTGAGATGTGTGAGCAGGGCTTGCTACATTACAGACAAAAGCCTTGCTTTTGGTTGCATTTCTGGGTGCTTCACTTGACAAAGCTTTTGGATTGGTACCCTCTCCTCTGAGGGAGCTGATGGAGGTTTCTTGCTGCTTTGCTTTGCTTTGGGTTTTCTTGAATGCTCTTTTCCACCACATGGAACATTTTTGAACTTCTGATGCAGTTCCATGAATAAAGCTTAGGAGTTTCTTAAGGGCTATTTTCTCTGATATTTTCCTTTCCCCTATGTGGAAAAAAAAATAAATAAACAACCCAATCCTTCTCTGTAAAATTTCCAAAGCAAAATGAAGAAGAAAAACGCAACAATGGAATTCTGCCACCCTGTAACTTGGCATAAATTGGAGAGGCTTGGAAAAGTAGAAAATTAGAAGGGGGGACAATAAAGGGGAAGAAAATCAATCTCCTTATTCCTGTTTTTGCATTTTGGAATAGAAAAGAGAAGAAGCTTTGAAAAATTTTATTGTAAAAAATTTCACTTCCATTCCCCCTCTCTCCTTTGTCTACCTGAGTGCCTTTCATACAATTTGTATTAAGGATGCTTCCAGGGCAGGAGGCTGGGAGATCAGAGTAGGGTGTGAGTTTCAGCAAGCTCTCATGAGAATAATATTGGGTGTTCCTGCCTCCTGATCCAGCAGGTTGCTCCGTGCTTTTGTGTTGTCTCCTCCTGCCTCTGGCACCTGGGAGGGGAAGAACAGCAGCCAGGCCAGTGATGCCATCAGGGAACATGATATTTGGATTTAATCTGTGAGCTGGACCTGACTGTCAACCTGTGGTTAACCAGAGCTAAAGAGGGGATTGCAGGCATAGTTGAGCTAAAGGAGAAACAATGTGAATCTAATTTGACTGGATTGCTAATCACAAGGAATATTTTTCAAACTCTTTCTGATTCATTCTGAGGTGGAGGGGTGTAAAAGTTGCATGGAGAGTTTCTAGAAGAAGTCCCTGCTGCTCAGACATGTCTGCTGTTGGAAGGAGATGTGGGAAAGGTTCAAAATGTAAGTGGATTGTCTGGTGCCAAGAAGATGGAGCAAGTGTTCAACTTTGCAAAATTTCAGAGCAAATGTATTTTTGTTGCTTAATGCTGTGATTAGATAATCAGCATTTGGAGTCTGAAAGCACTTCTACAAAGTCTTACTTTATTTTGTGATGTGATCTACATCCCAAACTCTTAAGGCTTTCTTTATAATGCCATAGGGTAGTGAGATTTAGCATGTCTCTTGAGACACTCCTAGACTTTTACAAATAACAGCAGGAAAAGCACTAGCATGATCAAGGGCTCCTTGTTGAGCTCCCTGCCCAGTATTTTTCAACTTAGTACACAGATTGTGAGAAGTAAGTTTACTCTAAGTAAGGAGAAGAAGAAATAGGTTGATTTAGGTTCCGTCCTATATCTTAGCCACAGGATTTGTGTGACACATACTAAGCTGTGACTGCAGCAAGAGAGCAAAGCAAGCTGAGCAACTCTCAGGGAACTCTTATTTAAGAAACAACTGCTCCACTCTCTTTGTTTGTTTTTCCTGTTTCTGTAGGATGAGTGATTTTCCTCAATTTTATTTTGTTTTGGAAATGTGGTGGAGCTATGTCTTGTGACAAACTCTTAAAGATTGGAAATCTGAACTGTGTTGCATCCAACAAAAGCCACATTTTTTTTAAGCTGGTTTTGTTTCATGATCTGGTTGTGAGTCCAGTTGTTTCACTGCTGTGTAATTTGGATGGCAATGATTGCCATCATGTGTTGTTTTGTTCCATGAAAGGTATTTCTTGTTTGATCCTACTGGTTTCAGGCAAGAGAACTCACGTTGCCAGCTTCTTGTAATGAAGCTGTGAAAGCAATGTCCAAATAGACTGGCTGAGCAATTCCTGAGGCATAGCAACAGTTTGTTTCATTTTCTTAATTGCTTGAAAATTCTTCTGGAGTTAGTTCTGCAGGGAAGTGCTCACATCTGAAACATGAAATCTCTCATATTCTGACAATCTGGTTTCAGTAAACATTCTAGTTTTCTACTTTCATCAGCAAACTTTTTCTTTTCCAATTGTTTTTTCCCAAGGAATGGGAGTATCATTTCCCAGCAGAGCTAAGCAAGGGGAAGGTGAAAGGAGTGACTGTAGTGCTGGGAACACCTGTGCACAGTGTTCAGCTCCAGTGTAGATGCTGAAAGCAAGGCCTGGATCCAGCACAGCTCTTGGGATACCCCTTCTGCTGGCGTAGGCTTTGGCTTGGGGTGATTTACTATGTGCTGCATTTGTGAGCAGGATGTGCCAGAATTAGAACCATTCATCTGCCTGCCTTTTCTGTCCTTCAGATGTATCACTTGCAGCTACAGCAGTGCCTTGATGAAAACCTGTTCTGACTTTTGTCCTTTTCTGGTAAGAAGGCCAGAAGAACAGGGTGAATCTTCGCCCTTTCTCATCCTTCACCTCACTTAGGTTGTGGTTTTCATGGAGTGGCTTTGTTTTACAGGTTGGAATTAAAAAGACAGTCCCAGGGGCATCTAAACATGGCTGCAGAAAGCTGTTCCATTGCTAAGTGGCTGAATTGGGGGCACATGCAGGCAAAGGGTGATGAAGGAAGAGGTGGAGTTATTTTGTCCTTCTGAACAAAACCCAGAATGTGTGAGCAGACAAAGCAGAAGCATTTCTGTTGCCACAGAGAGGTATGGCAGTCTGGTAACTCATCATCCTCTTTGGTTGTGCTGCTTGTGACTGCATCTTGAAAATCAGCCTTGTCAGGGACTAAATGTGCACCTTGCTAACTTACAGTCTATTCAGACTGACAGGGTTTTCCCAGTTTATTAGACTCATTTGAGAAGGAAGCTGGATGCATTTTGCTAGCACAGTATTCTGGGCACCTCTGTGATCTTCAGACACGGTCTTAAACCTTGAGATAATTTCTAATTTAATGTAGGGTTTGCTTTTCCTTTCCCAAGTGAGTAAGCACACAGCTGGTGAGAGAGGACATTCAACTGTCCCAGACTCTGAGACTGGCTTGTCATTTCTCACAGATGTAGGGGTTGTACATCTTACTTTTCTCTCAAGCTCTGGCGGTAGCCTCCAGCTTCTCCTGACCTCCTGTGTCATAAACAGCCTCTTGGACTGACCTGTGAGCCACTCAGCCAGTTCACCAGTGGACTGGTGAGCTATCTGCCAAGCCAGTTCATCAGGGGACAAGGTGGCCATAAATTGAGATGAGTTCTAAGACAGCCATGTTTTCAGATGAATTCCACTAGAAGGCACCCCTGCCCAGCCAGGAACAAGCCCCAGCAGCTCCAGCAACAGGCAAAAGATGGTGAGATGGAAGGTTCTATTATGGCATGTAGAATAATAGGATAGAAGGTAAAATTGCTACTTTCAGATGCCACTGCTGGGAAGATGGTAAAATGTTCTGTTGTGCTTGTGGCACTTAAGAGAAGGAGCAGGAAATAGCTGCTGCTTTGGAAGGTCACAATGAGCTGTGCTGAAGTGGAAGAGGAGGCTCCTGCACCTTTACCTAGTCTGAAGTCTATGTGACAGTAACAATAATTTGACTCTAAATTTGGGGAGGAAAATTCCAAAAGACTGGAGGTGAGTTGCTTGGACTGCCTGCTTGCTCTGTCTGCAGTGGAGATTATCTAAATAGATCCATGCAGACATTTCTAGAGTTTCTCTTTCCCTGGTGGTGCTGTGCACAGTACTTAGCTTGGCTGTTCACAGCTGACTAAATCCTTTTAAGAATGAGTCACTCCTAAATGAGAGGTGACAATGGATATGCAGACAGCAAGAAGTCAAGACTGAGATAATGAATATTAGAGAAAGGCTAAGCTAAATAGGGAGTGAGCAGCATAAACTTGCAGCCCTTATAAATAGCACTGCACTGAAGGATGAGTTTTATTTAAAAATGCAATTCCCGAGGAGAATTTAGATTTCCTGATTCTTAAGTTTATGTCTGTGAACTTGTCCTACCTTGACAGCTCTTACAAGAGAAACAGGTTGGCACAGGGTAGTGTTCAGGGGGGAAATTCCCAAGACAAACTCCCCTTCCACACTGATTTAAGACGTGTCATTAGTGACTGATGGAATGATGCTCTTCCCTCTCAGTCAAACTATCTGGACTGTAAAGCAGAAGAAAATGGATAGGATGATGCTAATTGTCCCAGTCTCTCAGCATTACATCCTGTGTGTGAGATCCCCTGTTGGCTTATGGCTGAGTAGAGCACTCCTGATGTGTGTTTTGTCCATTGTAACAGGTCAGTGGTGCCTGTTTTTCATTGTGGAGGTGACTGTACTTCAGTGGAGACATGGCATAGAATCATAGAATGGTTTGGTTTGGAAGGGACCTTAAAGATCATCTAGTTCCAGCCCCCCTGGAGTTGGTTTTCTGCATTGGTTTAGTTTGGACATTGGCACAAGGTTATTGCCTAAGGCAGAAACTTGCAAAGAGCTGAAGGGAGTTAATTGTCCAAATCCCATTAAAATCCAATATAATTATAAAATGCCATTAAGATGCCATATAATTATATAGCTTTATTTTAGTTATTTATATTTTGTGCAACACACAGTGATTTTTTGCATGCATCTCTGTTAGAAGCAGTGAGTAAGACTAATGTCCCTTCAAGTGCTGCAAATTAACCATTTACTTTTCCTAATTCAACAGTGTAAAAGGCAAATGTTTGACTATTTAAGAGATCTGGTATCTTAAAACTTTATTTATCTTTTGACTACATCTCTTTGACATGACTAGAATGATAAATTACTGCTTTTGTCTTAAAATAAGCAAATCAGGGGCAGTCAAGGATCTTGAAATAAAGTAAGAAAAGGACCTTATGAATAAAATCATGTCAGGTAAATAAAAGATTATCTGGTGGAGTTGTCACATTGGCTTCCTGTGGCTTTCACTCGTAATTGAATTAAATGAAATTTAGCTGTACATTGATAACACAAGCAGAGGGGCATCTGAACATTGTCTGGGAGCTGTGGGAAAAGCAGTGAAGGAACTGAGAGAGTTTTGCCCATTAATAAATCAAATTGCCCATGAGGATTGCTTTTATTAATTTCTTTTTTGTGGAAATCTGAAGCCAGAAGCAGAAGGGCAGTGGGAGGGGAAGAGGTTGCTTGAGTGTGTAAAAGCCACTGGGATCTCAACTGATAATTTGAGTTAAAGGTTATCCTGGGTTTTTTTTTTTTGATCTTTGGTGAAATTTTATTTTCAAATTGATCCCAAGTGGGATTTCACAAAACCATGAACCATCACCACCCCAGAACAGCTTCCCTTTGGGGAGTGATTCATTGTGACAGGTTGTCAGGGGGATGTGAGCAGTGCAAACAATTGCAAGAGTTGGGATTATCGTGTTTACTGATTTTTTTCTTTTTGGTAGAGGTATTTTTACCTCTGCCTTCACACAGTTTAGAAAAAGGTAAGAAAGATGCTGATAAGGAGTAAACTGTTGAAAGGGCAATAGAAAAGATGTTTGCCCTCATTATAAAAACCAGAGGTTTGTGGTATGATGATTTATTCATTTTGGAAATACACGGTATTAAAATGAAGTAGCAGAACTCTGTTTCTTCATGTATTCTGATCTCACTGGCCTCAGAGCAAATGGCTTTAATTTCCACTGCTACAAATGGTGTTTTGTCTCAGTGAATGTAGAGCTTTGGAGTTACTTGTATCATGACACTGCCTTAGACTGAATTACAATCTGTGCTTAGATTATCTGCAGACATTTTTTAGTTTGGTGTTTTTGTCAAGTGCATCCTGTGCATGTGGAGAGGCTGCTGCTGCTTTCATTTGTGTCTTTGTTTTTTCTGAAGCCCAGGTACAAATAAAGTTCTTCTATACAGGTGGAAGCTCCTTGCATCGTCCTTGACAGTCAGTAGGCGTGAGTTGTAGTTAAATCGTACAGAACTTCCCTGCTTTGTGTTTGGCCTTCATCCCTGCTTTAGTTTATTTTCACCTGATTGAAGCAATCCCTGGAGCAATCAAGAGGCCTCCCACTTCTGATTCGTTGATGCAGAATATTCTTTTTAACACAAACACCAATAACCATTTTGTACAACACTGTGGTTTATCTGCTGCAAAATAACAACATGGTCCCAATCTTGGCAGCACTCACACCATTAAGTTCATGTGTCCTGATCCAACTGCTGACATAGGCACTTTCCACCCCTTTCTTTGACTTTTATAAAATGTTCTTGAACTTCTTCCGAAACCTGATAAAATAAATACCCTCTGCTCTGTGCCTGGAGGGCTCTTGGAACAGGCTGTTTTGGACAGGAACCAGCCATGAGCATGTGACCCTAAATGTGTGTGTGTGCATCTTACCTCAACTGGACAGATACAAATAAGATAAGCTGTGTGTATGCTCCATGTGCTAAGACACACATACAATTAGGGTAGGTTGGGCTACACAAACTAATCCAATGGACCTGGGCAGCTCATTGGAGAGCAGGAGTCTTCTCTGGGGCTCCACAGCTCCTCTCTACAATAAGATTGATCCAACTTGAACATTTGTGCTGGCCATGGAGGAGCAATTACATAGCAGGGACCAAGATCTCTACCATGTGAACCCTTTCATTTACTCACCACTTCTTTATTTTATATCTTCAAAAAGCTACTATTGGTGATTTAGTGTTTTTACTTGGTAAGAGGCCTTCCATAAAATAGCAACCAGTGATAAGCTGTTGAAAATTAGTTGCACATCCCTTAATCTAGATTTGCACATTTTTATTGGTGCCTACATGATAGGGAATTCAGATTTTGGAATATTTGTGCCTAGACAGCAGGCAGAAACATAACTAAATCCTAATTTATCTTCCCCACATTGTGAAGAGAAAAATCCCAGAGCTATGCTGACCAGTGGCACAAGAAAGGTCCCTCCTGCTTGGAAATGATTAGAGTCCTGCTGTTGTCAGCATTTGAAGAGAGCTGTTGCCAGGCTACTTGATTAGTCAATAATGAATCCTCATTAATCTATTTCTGCTTCTCAATGACAGGTGTTTGATAGCCTGATCAATTTTATGATTGCCACTTGTGTGATGGCCTCCTGCTGTTTTACTCTGTCTTTTTGTTTTAAGGAAGATGAGAGCAAAAATTGGAGATCCTGTTTCCTCCAGCTTCAGGCGTGAGGTGGAAGCACCACATTGTTTTAAAATCTGAATCAGTTTTCAAGATCAAAACCTCTTGCAGTATTTTCTGTGATAACCCTGAAAGTATAAATATAGAAACCAGAGGCAGTTCCCTGGAGACTGAAGGCCTAATATGTGAATAATTTCACCTCCTACATCGTAACAGTAACATAGGGAAAAAAAGTGAATAATGCATACCCCCAGCTCTGCTTCAGCAGTGTCTAGCCTGCTGTGTGAAGTGTGTGTGTAAATATTTGAAGGGCTGATCTCAAGTCATCACTGTGGGAGCAATTGCATAAATAAGGTGATAGAACCTGGTGCTTGGTAAGATTGGAATATTCTCTGTATCCAAAAGCCAAAGCAAACTGGGGCTGTTGTAAAGTCAGTGCAGGCTTACCTGAGCTCTAGAGCACCATGGTGTTTTATGTGCCAGCAACCACACCCTATGCATAAAAGCACAAGCCAGTCATTCAATCAAGAAAGTTTCTGAAAGTTACACTCAAGTTCTGCATGGTTGTGATAAGGCATCTCTGGACTGTGAAGAAGTGTCAAAATTCAGTTAGATTGACAAATTGTTAAAATAATGATGGTATAGAAGGGAATTGTTCCAGGCTACAGAAGCTGAGGTCTTGAGATCTTTGATTTCTTTTTCTTGGGTATGCCTGTAGGATAAATTAAGGATAACATTAGTCTAGGTGTTGAGACTTGGACCAGTGGGGCAACACCAGCACCTCCTGCCCCTGGCAGCAGATTGAATCTCTTTGGCCCAGAGTTTGCAGGGCTAATTGATAGGGCTCCTGCCTCTGACAACCCCTTTCCAGCCCATTTTCTCTCAAATCCCCCACACCTGGGCTCCACTGGAGACTCCTCCCCTCCCCACCTGTTCCAAATCAGCC
>VZTY01001927.1:89975-108505 GCA_013400935.1 Turnix velox
ACAGATTGTAGAATAGTTTGGGTTGGAAAGGACCTTAAACTTCATCTGGTTCCAACCCCCCTGCCATGGGCAGGGACACCTCCCACTAGACCAGGGCAGTTGTACAAGGTGTCCATGGTTCCAGTCCCATTGTGTGTGGTCCTAGTGACATTGTACAAGGTGTCCATGTCCCTGTTGTGCACTTGAGTGCCCAGCAACCTGCCCAACCTGCCCCTCTGCTTTCAGAATGCAGCTGCATCCAGCCCTGGGAGAGTCCTGTTGTTGCTGCGTGGTGGCCAGGGCATTCCTCTCTCTGGGATGGTTCCCTCTACCATCTCCTGCTGCCACAAACCTCTCCAACCAAATGCCTTTCAGAGTCAGTCCAAATCTTGTAGTGGTGCTTCTCCACCCCATACGGACAGGACTTTGTGAATGGCTTCCTGGACAGCACTGAACGTATTGCTTTGTACGGAAATGAGAACTATTTGCATCAGTGTAATGGCATTTCAGAAAGTAGCTCCTTTAGATTGATTCAAATGAGTGTTGTTGCTGAAAGAAATGGATGTAAAGGTCAGGCAGTGATTCAGAAGGTGCTGATCAGCTTCACCTCTGCTGAACTGCAGATTCCTTTCGTATTGCCTCCTCAGTGCCACGGGACAACATGGCAGCTAAAGCAGAAGGTCAGTCAAACAGGAGAGTGTGTGAAAACCAGTTAGCTGTTGAAGTCTAACTGTTGAGAGAGGGTTTTTTATAGATGGACATGTAGAGAAGCACACATGGCTCCTGTATTTTGGTTTCTGAATAACTTGGAATGCTTTTGTGATGGAGAGGTTAGCAGCTTTGCTCAAGATAGCAGATTTTTTGTCTGCTGAGAGGAGGCAATAGGGAATTTTGAAAAGTCAGTGAGATGTAATGCAGAGGTGCAGCATACCTGCCAGCTCTTTGGGAAGCTTCTTTCAGTGTTGGGTAAAAAAATGCTTCCCAATGTCCAATCGAAACCTCCATCCATCAGCCTTCTTTTCCAGAGCAGGCAAACACAAAGGCCTTAGCTGCTCCTTGCAGGACGTGCCTTCCAGCCATCATCTCCTGCCATCTCTTCCACACTGTTTCTGTTGCTGCTGTAATGAAGGCAGTCCAGCAGGATGATTGGGAAACTGAGTCCTGGGGGCAGAGTGGGTTTTTCTGCAAATTATCTTCCTCAGGTTGAAAATGATGCTAGTGATCTCTGCACAGCCCAGCTGGAGCTCCTCATAGAAGTGTCCCTCAGTTTGTGCTCTTCTAGGTCATACCGTGTTACATCTGTCCATATGATCTATAAGGGATCACTGTCACCTCCAGGGAAACTTCAGCTTCTTTTCATTGCCCTCTGGGGTGACCAGGATCCTTGACTGCCTCACAGCGTTTAACGCCCTTTGCTCTTCTGAAGGTGTTTTTCCTCCTTATCCATCCCTCAGGGGGACATTCTGTGGTCTGTCTTCCATGCGTGGGTGCATGGGACTGAGACACTGTAGAACAAAGCCCGTTGAAAGTTTGGCTTCTAGGTTGCACAAGGAGTCCCAGGGCAGGGACTGAACCCAGCCCAGACTTGAGTTATGGCCCTGCCCCTCCAATCTGGAGTTCAGTGATGTGATTTCAGAAAGTTTTGATTGATGAAAAACCAGAGAAATTAGAAGATCCTGCAGTGTCTTAACAAATCATGCCTGATTTATCTGAAATATTAATCACCCTGAATGAAATGCTCTGATTTATCCATCTTTACTTCATTCTTGCAGTGGGAGGGACTGATTTAGTGATACTGAGCCCAGCCATTAATGTACCACCTTCATAAATTGCAGTGCATGTGTGTTAAACTGGGATTTATAAACTCTAGTCAGACTTTCTAGTTTCACCCCATAGCACCTTGAAAGTTCTGTCAGGTTTCTGAAGTATGGCCAGATGGCAGACACTATTCACATGACCTTACTAGGGGTTTCCTCACTTGGAGCCCGGGGATGCTTTGGAGTTTTGAATTTGGAGATCAGATCAATAATCTTTGCTTTCCCTTTCACAAGTCAGCAGAAAGAAGGATGGATTCAAAGTAATTTCTGATGGGCACGTGGTGGAGAAGGGAGGGAGAAGGGCTTTATGCAACTGTCTGCAGTAATGGCTGGTCCTTTTATTGCCTGCTGCTTTGTGTTCAGTGGAGTCATGGGAGATGAGTGTGGGGAAGAGGGAGACAGGATTTGAAGCGAGAAGGCATCGCTACCGTCCTTCAGTCTGACTTCCTGAATTATTCAACATGTGGGATTTTGCCTTATAATTCTCACAACGAGGTTAGTATCTTTGTAACTGAACTTGGCAACTGGGAAGAGATTCAAGCATCCTTCCCTAGTCTCACCCCAAAAATTCACTTTCAAGTCTGTGCTGTGCAGAAGAAGTTTTGTGAGGTATGAAATACAGCTGGGCCTTTGCCCAGTAAATCTGTGAGCTTTCCACTTTTGTGTTTTTCTTTATTTTACATCAGTGCTGGGCTGTGAGGGGCCAGTATTGGCAAGTTCTGTGTTAGAGATGGGTAATTCATGCTTTTCCATGAGGACATTCCAAGGTGGAATTGTTTTTAAATAAAACTACTTAATTCATAATTGCAGGTACGTATTGTTATGCTTTTAAAGTGTAAGATGGCTGTGGCTGCTGGAACAAAAGCAAATTTTAATTAAATTAGGTATTAAACCAAATTACTCCCCACTGCACTCTTCCCAGTGCTAGGTAACATCAGATAGGCTGGATTATAATTACAGTGTCATGACTGTTAGTGAGCACCATTACACGTATTAGAAAGCTCTGAGATCTATCAAATTATTAGCATTTCTCTATGTCCAGATCAATTGATTGTAAACAGAGCTTCAGGAAGGTTGAGAAAACTCTCCAAATTGAATGTTCTCCTGAGAGCCATTTCTGGGCAGGTTGACTGAATTTCTGTGACTTAATGACCCACTTTCTCCCTTGCCTGTGGGCTAGTCCCGTGTATGTGATGTACAGCAGCAGAGGTAGCCCTACAAAGTACTCAGTGTGTGTGAATACAAATGAACTTTTCTTTCCCCTAAACGGGAGGGGTTTTGCCAAAACAGTGGCTAAGTATTTGCCTGTGGCCTGCCAGCCAGGCACAACAGACTTGGGATGGAGAAGAATTTGCTGGGATCTCTGAAGCAGCAGGTTTTGGCAGGCAATGAGGAACTTGCCCATGTCTCAGGGCTGGTATCTCAAGCTCTCTGCTGCAGTTTCCACATTGCAGTGGGCCAGAGCAAATAATGGCTAAAGAGGTAAAAAAAATTGCAATAGTGGGAAAGCTTTGTGTGAATAATAAGCTGTGTTCATTACTGAACACTGTTACCTTTTTAGCATTTGCTAGATCCAGTGCTGCAGCTTCATTCCATGTGTGTTGGGCCATGAATTACAAATGGTGGTGGAGAATGTTAGTTGGGGACACAAAATTGACCACAATTCCTTTCAAAAGTTGTAACTTGACATTCCTCTTTCTGATTCCTGAAAATTCTAGTTACAGAGGCTAAATAGGAATTTTAAGTGACCAATTTTCCTTTTAGTGGTTTGTTTCACTGTAAGAGAATGCTTTTGTGTAGAGTAATTCCAGTAGCTTTTAGAGAGCTGCCTCTCTGTAGATGTGCTATAAAAAAAATCCCAACTTTTCTTCCCAGGAGACAGTTCCTGCTGGAGAGGAGGCATGGGGAGACTGTCTGTGTTAGTGATGGAGAGGCACAAATGATCAGGCAGCCTGAATTCACCAGGATGCCATTTTTTCCTCTGGGCATTCTTCCTTGCAGAGCTTGCTGTGCTTGTGGCCTAGTTTTAATGAGATTTTTGACAGCAGTGGGGAAAGTTGACATTTTCCTTTTAATTTTTTTTTTTCCTTCTTTGGCTTTGAGCTGAGCACCCAGTACAGTGAGGAAGCTTGAAGGGTGCCTGACTGCTGTACTGTGTCCTAGTGCCATGTCTGCTATATGAACACACAAAGATGGTTAATAGTTTCTTTCCCCCATTATTTCTATTGAGGAGTAGCTTCTGCTTCATTCTTCTGGTAGTAGAAACACTAGAATTTCTAGTCCAAATTTACTTATGGCCTTTTTATTCTTCTGTGTTTATTTCTAGTGGTTAATCTTGACTAGCTATTTTTCTTCCTTGGTGTTTGCCTTTGAATTATTTCTGGATTGCTGTGGTGACCCCTCTCAGTCTCCATTTGGTTGAGCTAAAAAAAGCCAGCCAGTGTGGTCTCCCATAGGGCAATCTCTCTTCTTCTCACTTTCCTACCAGTCTTCAGTCTCTGGCTTTTTTTGGAGTTGAGTAAATGTGTCAGTTGAAGAGGGGCCTACACAATACCCTCTGTGTTCTGGCTGCTTCCTCCAGGTTCTGGACTGTTTGAAATGGCTTTGCTCATCACAAGAGTCACATGTGATCTTCAGTAAATACATGGGCTTGTTTTTTAATACCAAAACCCCGTTCACTGAATGCAAAAGCAGACTCTTGTCTGTGTGGAGTAAGGAATGGTGAGTAATTCTTTGGGGAGCTGAAGGATGGAATATGTGTTGGGACAGTCTGGGTAGCAGAGGAATTGGAGTGCCCTTGCTCCTT
The DNA here is from genome assembly GCA_013400935.1 of Turnix velox. Lineage (NCBI taxonomy): Eukaryota > Metazoa > Chordata > Aves > Charadriiformes > Turnicidae > Turnix > Turnix velox. The sequence goes on from VZTY01001927.1 coordinate 94,578, forward strand.
GGGAGCAGGACAATTACTGCCATCAGTTCTTTAAACTTCTCTGCTCTTAAGGCAGGAATCTGATTTGTGATAATGAGCAGAATATCTAAATATAGTATTTATGGCTTGTGTCTGAAATATCCAATTATGTGCAAATCACAGCAGAAGCTCTCAAACCTGCTGCAATATACTCTGTATCTGAGCAGGGTTTTACCAGGCAGCCTGAGAGCCCAACATGGCAGGGGATTGGCACTCTGGTGCCACTTCCAGGAAGCTTCACCTACAGCTCTTCAGCACAGGTTGTGTGCAAAGGCAGGACAAGCCTGGTAGAGGTGTCCAGCTGTCAGGGAAACCAGAACCAGATTGCAAAGTGAAAAACAAAGTGAAGCCTGGGAAAATCTGGCCCTGGTCTGCAAAAAATGATAGAATTGTAGAATAGTTTGGGTTGGAAGGGTCCTTTAAAGATCATCTAGTTCCAACCCCATTGCCATAGGCAGGGACACCTTCCACTACACCAGGCTCAGTGCCTCATCCAGCCTGGCCTTAANAATTTACATCAGTTATTCCTACTCCTTCCATCACATATCCTATTTAAAAGTCCTGCCTCAGCCTTTCTGTAGCCCCCTTCAGGTACTGAGAAGCTCCTCTGAGGTCCCCCCTGAGCCTTCTCTTCTCCAGACTGAACAACCCCAACTCCTTCAGCCTGTCTCCATAAGGCAGTTGCTCCATCCCTCTCATCATCTTGGTGACCTCCTCTGGACCTGCTCCAACAGCTCAATGTCCTTCTGTTGAGGGCTGCAGAACTGGACACAGTGACTCCGGGGGGGGGGGCTCACCAGAGCCCAGTAGAGAGGCAAAATGAAGTTACTGTGCTTTTTGAAGGTCTGAGAGGTGCAGGTAGCAAGTTCAGAGTTTTGATGCAGCTGTAAACTATAGGTCAAGATTTTAGTCAGGGTAATGGAGAAAATGATGACACTCCATGGCTTTCTGCCAGCTGAAGATGAGGCTTAATATTTGTTTTCCCAAGTAAAAGGGTTCAGTCAATCTTGCAGCTTGACTGGAGAACAAAGGAATGAGACGGATTTAATGCTCGTTCTGTTAATTGCCCAATGGCCATTTTTTCAGCACAGATCTGTGTTTATGTGCCAGAATAATTCGGGTTTGTGTCTGACACAGGAGATCTGACTTGTGGAGGGACTTCAGTCTGGCCTGTTATTCTTGGAAGTCTGGGGAAATGAGGGCAAATCCTCCCTGCCCTTACAGGCTGCAACTGAAGACACCTTTCAGGTAGGAATTGATTCTTATTGATGGCCAGAGAGGTGAGTGGCCTATGAGTCCTCTTTTGAAGCAAAGTGAGAGGGGAAGGAAGGAAGAAGGGACAGAAAGCTCCTGAAGGGTTTTCTTCTGCCTGTCTTAATTTGGAGGTGACACTTCATATGTCAATTTAAATTAAACCATTTCAAAGAACACCCATCCCAAAGCCTCTGATACACTCTCAAGACAGCAACTGTGGGGCATGTTGGGTGAGTGACACGACTGAGGATGGAGCAGGAGGGAGCTTTAGGAGAAGCTGGGCTGTTCTGCCCCCTGATGTGTATGATCACATTGATGAACTTCACCCATTTGCTGTATCACCTGTTTGGGCCTCGTGTTCTGGTATGTTAGGTTCAGGTATCTTGTACTTAGGATTTTCTGTGAATCTCCTGACTCAAGTAAGGTTTGAATAGGAATCTTGTCTGGCTGTTGAAGGGTTAATGTAATAGAAAGCTAACACCTGCATCTGCAGCCTTGTCTCCTCCAATGCAGCTGAATAGCATTTCATGATGGCAGGGACATAATTCAGTGAAGCCAGGCCCTGCGCTGTGGGAGATGAATGAAGCTGAAGTGAAGTGGAGGTCACTTGTGTTAATCTGAACCAAACAGGATTGTGGGACTGGGGGAAGAGAGCGAGCCTCCTTTTATCTACAAATTCTATAGCTCAGAGGCTTAGGAAACACTTCATAGTAAACATTTGCAAAGTATCCATGCCATTAACCTTTTCCAAGAGGACAGACAAATGGTTTTCCTGCTTCATTTTGTGCAGGTCTCACATTTTGGTGTGTATGCAAATTGTGCTGGCTGGCAGCGGCTCAGACAAATAAGCCTGAAATGCAGGGGCAACCATGCAAGTGGAATGACTTGCCTTTCTCTGCAGCTGCACTGAGACTTTCTATCACAGGAGCACGAGGCAGGGAGAGAGCCTGATTTGTAAGGCAGCATCAGGCAGAGAGAAGAAAACCAGAAACACTCCTAAAATGCTGGCACAGTTGCAGAAAGCATTGTGCCTATGCTACAGTGCTACCTTATTTTGATGGTGTGATGAGTATCCAGCATTTTTGGTTTTTCTTTGAGATTTGGAGTGTACTTGTCCTAACTTTTCAAGGCATGGAAATAGATGAGCAGCTCATGGCTTTGCAGAACTGGGGAACTGACTTTTAGAAGAAATAGCACCTTTTTGAGGTCAGGACCAAAATGAGTGTGGAAGATAATACAGATAAGAAATGCTGGCAGACAACTTTGCAGGGATATTGACTGCCATTAGTAAAGACTATGTGTGAAGGCAGGGCATTACATTGTGCTGCTACTGTTCTCTGAGATCCTTTGCAGGGTTGTGGATCACTTATTTCCACTTTGTTTAACATCAGTTACTGATATGGCTGTATGGAATAATCTTAGTTGTAAGTCTTCTGTGTCTAACCCCTTTGCAATGTTTCTTTTATGAGAGCTGGGTATGTGTCTAGCACTTGCATTTCCAGATGAGCCCCCTGTCCTTTCTGTCATAGGCTGTGCTTTCCCATCAAGGGCACCAGGAGAAAGCATTCAGTGGGTCACACCGAGTTTGACTTTGAGTCTGCAGTGCTTCTTGGTTAACATAATGATAAGACCAAACGGTACTTAATTCTGGTGATAGGTGACAGCAAAGCAGAAGATAAAAGGGACTGGAAGCTGATAAAAATTCATAAAGACGTGAGCTTTCCTGGCTTTTGTTTGCAGTCACCACATCCTTCTGGAGTCAGGTGCTGGAGCAAAGCAGCATTGCTGCTTGCACACATAGTACTGAGCAGGGGTGTGCAGGGCAGCCATTGGGCAGGGAAAAGGAGCTATTTGCCAGTTTCTTGTCTGTGTAGGTGTAGACAACCTCGGCTTGAGCAGACTCCTTGATTTCAGCCAGGTGAGCTGAGAGAGAGAGAGAGAGAGAGTGGTGCAGCTGCAGACTCACACTGTGCCCTGCTGGATCCATCCCCTCCTGCTCTTTCATCTTCTTCCATACTGAGGAACAGACAGCATGACTGCAGTGTGATGCTCTGGCTGTAGCTGGGTCGTCATGTTAGACGAATTGCCTCAGCCTTAGGTCTGTCTCTTGGGCTATTTCCTGTTAAAACCAGGGAAGCTGGAATTTCCACGTGATTTTGGAGCTCTGATGTAAAGAGAAATCTGGTCTCTGTTGGCATCATTGCTGTTTCTGATCCCTCAGTTTCTTTTCTGTTATTCAAATGCTTCTGGAAACTTAATTGTCAAAGCAATATACCATCTCATGTTTCCTTCTGTGGACATTGGGGCTGAATAGGAAATGCAGCACTGGTTTGACATCTTTGGCAGACAAGATAGGGAGAAATACCTGTGAGTTAATGGTGAAAGTGATGTCTTTTACCTTCAGAGTTTGCAGGTTTTTTTCTCCTTTCTCATCTGCCAAAGACTTAGCTTTTCAGCATTGTCTGTGTCCAGAGGGTGTCTGTCTTGGTGGGGAATTGTGGGACGTGCAGGCTGCCTGATGCTGCCTGGGGCTCCTCTGAGCTCTCTGCCTGGGTCCCTCTGCGGGCGCCGGCTCCTATCGTCTGTAGCATTTCACCTCGGCTCACTCATGAACTGATTCTGTGGTGGGAGACTGTTTCATTTTGTAACTGTTCATCCTCATATGAACTGCAGGTTTGGGTAAGCCTTGGCTGCACTTTTCCTTTGGTAACTGAAAACCCCCTTTTTCCCAGAGGTGCCTGTGGCAGCTCTGCTGTGCAGGGCAGGGGAGTGATGGAAACAGCAGGTTTGGGGTTTTTTTGTTTGGTTTTTTTTTTTTTTTTTTCAGTGAGTTTCTGATCATGCCCTTAAAACTCAGTGAAAATTAAGCAAATTGGCTTTTTCTCTGACCAGACCACCACCCTCTAAAACCAATCCTTAGCCAAACCCTCTCTTTTATTGTAGTAGTGTAGTTAGGTTTTCTGTGTAGAGTTCAAATCTTTGTTTAATGATTCATTTGAAATCACTGGGTCTCTTGCTCTGTCACAGAGCTGTTCCATGCTTTCCAAGATCAGAAGCTGTCTTCTAGCTTATGGTTTATGGGCAACTTCAACAAAAGGCAAGATACAAAGCCTGTATTTTAGTTAGGCCACAGTCTAGTTAACTCACCTGTGAACACAGCCAGCCTGCACACTGTGATTCTCACTTCTCTGGGAGTTTGTTGCCAACCTTTCTCTCTCTGTAGGGAGAATATGGAAGCCAGGAGTTCTGAGTTGATTCACTTGTGACCTTGTGCAAGTCCCTTTGGGTTTTGCATGTAGAGCTTTACAGACATATGAGAGAGGTGAACATGCTTCTTTATCTTCTTGGCATTTATTGTGAGCTCTAAAGAAACCTTAGAAAGCTTTAAGCTACAGAGTGCTGCAGAAGTATATTGCTATGAGAATGCAATTAATATATAATAACACATATGGTACAGGAGTTCCCAAGCTACTTATTGCAATGGTTTATTTTCATTATTTGTTTACTGCATACAGTCTATATGAGTCATACTATAAATTTCCTTAGTTTTCATTACTGCTGGAGAAACCCTGGGTAGGCAACTTAGGTATCATGCCTCCTAAAGTACTGTCTTAATGGCACTGTGATCCCAGGTAGTGGGAGACTATTGCTGCTGTCTCCTGCTGTTCTTTGGCTGCTCACACTCCAGTTCTCCCATCACAGCCCTGTTCACAAGAGAATGGGACAATTCTAACCAGCCTGTCTAACCTTCCATGCAAAATAGATTCCAAACTTTTGTACAAAGACTTGTACTATCTCAGTACCTTTGGCCTAGGTTAGAGACTGTCATTTAGACAGACAGCTAGTGTGGGTGCAGAAATTGTAAATCAGAGAAAATCTACTGCTTTGCTTAGTGTGTTATTTCTGTGGTGCATTGCTTTGGTCTGAAAATGCTTTCCTTATTTTCAGCCTCCAGTCTTTGTTGTGCTTCTCATCATGCTTTTGTTTAAAATGAAAAAGACTAGTGGACTCACTAATGTCAGTATTTTTCACTGCACAGGTACATACAGGCTGTGGCTGAGATGCATCTTAATCTTCTCATTACTCAATTACAGGTGCTGAGTTCATTCCAGCTCTTTGCAAGGTTGATTAACTGGACTTTAAATGCTCTTTTTTATTTCTTTTCCTAAACTCCGTTGTCAGACATGGTCCTTTTTTTAGAATGAGCACCAGAGCTGACACTACAGCAGTCTGATACTGGTATTTAATGACTGTTATCATCAAGACTGAATAACTCATACAGCTTCCTGGGAGAGTTTAGGATCTAAGTCTCCTGATTTGAGGTGGCTCTTTGCAGGATGACTATCTCTTTCTGACTCCAGTTATAAGGTTGTTTCCTGTGTGTTGAAGGTGAAAAGCAAGTGTGAGAAGATGACCATCAGGAAGAGGGCAGACAGAAAGGGAGGGGAGCACTGGGTGCTGTGATCTCAGGGAAGTTGAAGTGTATGTCTGACTTTTTCCCCTGCTAAGGATAGGACAGGAGACTGTGGTACCTGTGTAGTCTGGAGAGATGGGTACCCCACATAATGGCTTTATACTGGTTAATTGAGGGAGAAGATGCCAGTAGATGGCACTCATGAATACACCACGTTGTCTCGGGTTTTTGCAGTGACACAATCACTTCTTTTGGGCACGTGTAGCAAAAAGAGCAGAATAGTGCAGCATTCACAAGCTGAATCCATGGGCATTGCTCCAAGGCAGGTGGCTGGTGCTGCAGTTAAGCAGAAAGCCTTCAGGCTGGTGAGCCCAGGAAGTGGGGAGGGGCAGTTGCTGTCAGTTAGAAAACTGATGATGCCCCTGGATGCTCCATCCTCATCCCTCTGCCTCATTTCCATTCAGAGCAGCTAATTTTCCTGGCCTTATTGGTACAAGGACATGTCTGTGCCTTTCAGTTTCCCTTAGATAGGGCAAGATTGATCTGTTTGTCTTATTTGCGTGGGGTTTGAGTAGTCTTGGGGTGGAGTTACTATGGATTGGTCACTGCTTGTGGGCCAGCATCCCTAAAAGAGGGACAGGAGGGGGAAGATGCAAATGTCACCCTGCATTGTCCCCGCTCTGGGGCAGCAGCCTACCTGAGATACAATTTGGGGGTTTTTTTGAGACAATAGAGGGAGGAAAATTCCTATGTTGCTTATGAACTTTTTTGGTTTAGGGTCTGCCTTTTTGGAGCACAACCAAAAGAGCTCAAGGGCTGTGAAGTTGGAGATATTGTGGTCCCGGTACTTTCTGACATTAAACCACAAAACAGTAAGCAAGTAAGACCTTTCTCCTCCTTTCTCTGAATCCATCCAGCTGATCCCAAGCAGACCACTTGGGTGCAAATGAGACAGTTTTGTTGGAACTGATGTTGGGATCATGACTTTCCACCTCTCCAGCAGGTGCTGAGGGTGGCAGTGATTGGAGACACAAGCTGGGCTGTGCTGGGCTGTCAGTGCCAGCTCTTGCTCTGTGGGTTTCACTGGCACTGGGAGGAGCTGAACTTCCAGTTGTGCCTGCCCAATGCTCCTCTTCTTGGACAGATCTGTTCTCTGGTGCAACAGGAAGCCAAACAGGCTTCAGTCTGCCAGCATTCATCCCTGATGGGGAAAAGCTGTGTCTTTTGGCTTCCATGAGAAGACAAAAATGGCAGGGCACGTTTTCAGCAGTCAGAGTGAGGGCAAAGTATGGGCTCTATTTTTGAGTCAGAAGAGCAGTCTGTTCCTGGTCCATAGGACTTGTCAGCCCAGAAATGATTAGTGAGGCTGCAGAGCTCCTCCTGCCCATCTCTGGTGAAAGAAGGTGCTAATGGGTTCAGTGTGCAAGTAGGAGATAGCTGGCAGCAGCAGCATGAATCAATGCCAGTCTCATTTGCCAGAGCCATTGTCCAGACATTTTGTTCACCTTGCTGTACAGTCTATCTTTTCTGTACCGTGTGCCATTTTTCCCTCTCTTCCTTCACTACAGACATGGTTAAGTGTAGCCAAGATTGTACAGTCACTTATCTCCTTGTGAGGAGAAGGAGCTTGTTATATGGGTCCTACTCATATCAGCTCAGCCTCAACTGGCAGATGAGATCTCTTCTGGGGTGTTTTATGTGTTACAACAAGCTTGAAGGAGCAGGCACTGGGTCTCTTATGGTCTGTGTGGAACAGGAAATGGAGTTTTTGGCTTGGTTGGAAGCCATACTGCCTATGTATTACTTAGCTTCTTTTGCATTGCATACTGCAGCCCTGGCTTCATTTGTCTGCCCTGCTGAGGGTCTCAACTGTAGCTTGACCTGCAGGTGTCAGCTCCAGTGTGCCTGGGCTTGGCTAAGGTGCTCCTTTGGAACCTTCAGTACAGTTTAATAGGAGCTGAAATGCTGGGTGATGGGTGAGCACATCCTGCTCTGCAGCATAGGTCTGTACTTGCCATCATGTGCCACATTGTTCCACAATAGTGTTGCCTGGAGTTGCCTCACAGAAGTTGCTGTCTCTGGAAATGGCTCCTTACCTGCTGTCTGCAGAGTGCACAGCATTCAGAGAGGCAACAAGGGTGCCAGAGGGATGGTGCTTCTCTTCCTTTGATGATGAGGAACTTATCTGGCATTTCCTCCCCTGCTTTGCTGAGAATTTCTGAACTTCTGGGATTTCCTCCCTTCACTGGCTATTCCTGCCAGGACAAACACCCACTGGTGTCCCTTGGGCTGTGCAAGATAATTGGCCTGTTTCCCTGCCGTGGAACCAACAGCTGTGCAGGACAGCTAATGAAGGACAAGAAGCTAGGGTAGTAACAAGTATAAAAATATGTATGAGCAAAGATCGTGTTTGCACTGCAAGGGTGCACTGAAGCATAAGAGACTGGCTCCTGCAGTAAGGCAGAGGCAGACTGGATTGTTGTTCAGACTAGTGGTCACACAGCAAAGCAGTGCTGTTTGCATGGGAAAAGTGAGAGCAGGAGCCTCACTGGTGTAATGTTGTGGACTCATGTGTTCTATTTGGCTGCATCCTTAGTCCAGCCTGGGTACACAGCACCAGGAAAGCAGGCAGGATGCATTCAACCTATGGCTGTCAGTGGCCCCAGGATGGTACTTTACAGTGACAAGATTGTTTGTATGGAACCATTACTGCTTGCCTGATGCCAACAGCAAGGAGATGTCCATCCTGGTAGGCTGTGTGGTGCACTGACAGGAGCCAAGCAGGTGCTCCAATTGAATGTATTGCTTTTTCCTTCCTGAAAAATCAGAGACATTTAATTTCTCTTTTAAGGGTGATTGTTCTTGTCCCTGAAATACTTCACAAAGGGATTTCAGATAGGGGAAGGCTGTCAGCACATCCCAGTCTTTTTCCTCTCCTTGCACTGAAGGAGCTCCAACTAGCAGGGAGACTTAGCAGCTAACTGCAAAGGCACTTTGACAAGGAAGGCAGTCTTGGAAAATTGGCTGAAGGTTGCACATACGCAGCCTGGAGAGATGAAGACCTGCTGTGAGACTATTTCTCTGTATGCTGTAGCAGGAACCCAATGAGCTTTGGATTTCTTGTGTACCAAAGGAAGGAAGTATCTCCTGAAACATGGGCAGCCAAGCAGGTTTGTAGCCTTTGTGCATGAGAGTGCTCAGTGCTCCAACAGGGACTCCCTGACAAGACCCACGGGAGGCTCTTGTCTGCTGAGGTGTGTGTAGGTCTGGGCTGGGGGAGTTTGGGCACAAAGCAGCACAGAACAGGTCAATGCTTCAGTTAGCCCCACTCTCCAGTGGCACTGATGTCACATGTTTATCTTGGAAATCAGACTTTCCAGCCCCATCTCATATATTAGCAATTCCAATAAAAATAATAATTGGATTCAGTCCACTGCATTTAACATTTAATGTCATCTAGGGATTTCTTCCTAATCCCAGCTCTTGATTAGGTGACGTCTTTAAACAGCAGATGAATATGCCTGGCTGTATTCTCTGAACACCCCACATTCACAGTCAGAGATGAGCTGAAATGTAGTGCTTTCTGCACTGATGTGCTTTATATACTTCACTGAAACTGATCAAAAGGTCGTGCTCATGATTCTTGAAATTTTTTTTCTTTTCACATTGGGTTTTAATCTGAGCTAGAAGGAGAATAAAACTTTCCTAAATTTGCCATGAATTAAGTGCTCTGCCATTTCATGAGTGCATGCTAAAATTGATATTTTCTTGATATTTTTTTAACAAAGCTTAATAACCAAAGATGTGGTATGAAAAGGTCTCCACATTAAAGATAGACATTACCTTCTCTCTATGGGCTGTCTTGGGTTCAGGGTATCATGTGTATATCTTTCCTTAATCTTGAGATTCTAAACTCCTCTACTACTCTGATAGGATTTGTTAAATCTGAGTTGGTTTTGACTCTGAAAAGCATGATTTTTAGAAAAAAAACCCCCACACCCTTATTTTGCCAGAAAACTCATGCTCCACCACCTTTGAACTCTGAACTTCTGATAGATTTGTTTTTTCTGGGGGATGTGGCCTTCTGTCTTCAAACCACTGCTCCATCCTGTCTGTGCTGTGTCAAAAAATATCTTGGCTTTCTCAGTGACATGAAGGATAAACTTGTGAAACAAGCTTCTTGGTGTTTGTACCTGCACACGTGCTTATCTGGGCAACCAGCTTTCTTTATTTCTTACAGAGTTCTCTCTGTGTCCCAAGAAAATGGGGAATTTGGGGACAAATAGTGAAGTACTGCTTGGCATGATCAAACCCATTAGCTGTCATGTTTTACTAGGGTATTCTCTAAATTCTTTTGCATTGCTTTTTCTAAGGCTTTAGTGTATAACAGGCTTGCATGAATCACAGACAACCCTTGTCTCCCGTCTTCCAGCTGTTGGGAGGACACTGCCCTGAGCTGGCATGGCAGTATAATCTGTCATAGGATATTCTACAGGCAATGAAATCTTCATTTGAGATGTTGGAACAACATAGAGACCTTCTTATCCAGCCCCTCTGGACTGATGTTATCCCAATGCCTATAGAACTATGTGTTGGTAGGCAGTTCCTGTCTCACCAGGCTAGTTTCCAAGAGGGGCTGCTGATGTCTCCAGCATCACCAGATGGTCCTCTTACCTCCTCTGCTCTCAGCTCCCTGGGAAACATTAACCATCCCTAGACCTCACTGATGGAGGGGCTCCTTTTTGTGACAGCCTCATTACGTGGTTATCAGGAGCTGCTACTATCCAGGTTGTCACGACAACCAGCCTGATTCAGAGCTGCTGGGAAAGGTCTGAACCTCAGGCAAATAAGCAGCCCCGGCTCCCAGCAGATGCTCACACACAGCCAATCGCCGGGCGCTGGCAAATCATGACATCATGAGCTGAGCAAGCCCCAAAATTTAATTGTTAGCTTTCAGCTGCCCTCCCCGTCCCCTCACATCAGCCCCCTCACAGCAATGGAGTCCCTCTGTGCCCCACTCCACAGCTGCCCCCCCCCTCCTGCAGCCTTGGTAGGGAGCAGAAAGCTGCAGGGTGGTGGAACAGGCAGAGCTGTCAGGATTAACTTCTGGCTATTGGGCTTGTGCTAATGGGGAGGGGGGTTAGTTGCCAGAGTTAATTTTATCTGCGGGAGAAGGTCTCTGGCAGCTACCAGTATGGGAGATTAATTGGATCCTTACTGCACCCCCATGAAAACCTACTGATACCCAATTACCAGTCAGTCAGTACTGCTGGGATTGTGTTGTTTACCAGCAAGATGTAATAAATGCAGCAGAACCAGTTCTGTCAGGGATGGAGCATGTGTCCACCTTCCTCCCCTGCTGAAGCTTAGAGGCCTTGTCCCTTCACCAGAGTGTATCCAGGCTTCCCTGGGACCACGTTCACCATTAAGGTTAGATCCTACAGAGCACTGACCCAGAGATCCTGCAGATGTGTGGCTGCTGAGCCCTCCTGAATTCTTGCCCTTCTTTCTCACCAAAGTAGCTCTCTGGTGGGATTCCTCTTTATGCTCAAGAAAAACCTCTCTTTTTTTTTTTAACTTCTGGCTGTCCCAGCTAACTTTACATTTGATTTCTGAAAATGCCAGTACTTGGTCTCTTTTGTGGAGACATTTAGCCTTGCACACCTCTTCACACAAGGAAGGCTGCTGGAAGTTTCAGGCAGTGTCTGAAGTATTGCAGTCAGTTTGGGAGTGTCTATTTGATTAGATCTTAAAGGTGAGGTTACGTGGCATTTGGCTTCTGAAGTCCTCAGGCATCTTTCAGAGGAACAAAGGCTACCAGAAGGCCATTTGTTGCTCAGAGGTAATATTTCTTTGTCTTGCTTTCCTACTTTGGCTATCTGGCCCTGTATTTCCATGCTGCATCTTCAGGGAGGAGTTGTCCTTGGGCCATTCTTGGTTGGCAATGATCTGCAGAGGGGCTTGTGCACAGCCTGGCATAGACACATTGCAGCACCATGGTCCTGCCTTTCTTGGCTCAGGAGAAAGAGGGTGTTGAGGCTGACCTGGTCCAGCTAGCTCTCTCCTCCTGCTTCTCAGACTCCTAAATCACTGGCTTGATTTAGGGCAGTTTCTGAGGTTACTTTTGCAGGATGAGACTGTTGCTCAGAGTCCTAGCTGGCTCCTATAAAAACAGGGTTCAGGCAAGTCCTGTGGGTGTGGAGGCTGGACCTCACACACATGCAGACTTGGGCAATGTTTCCAGCTAGCTTCGTGAGAGTCACACAGGATAGACATCTAGTGGGGACTGACCTGCTTTCCCACACCCTGTGTGGACAAAGGTGGCACTGACCATGTCTGGCTCAGGCTCAGTGAGACTCTGCAGGTCTGTCCCAGCCTGTCCCAGGTGTTGGACCTGTGGAACAAGTCCATCTTGCACTGCTGAGCCCCTCACTGCAGGGCTATGTGGATGTTCCAGCCTTGCAGCCACTTGGTTTGGGCAATTTCCCCCTTATGAACTTTGCTTTCCTGGGGAGGCGTGGGACAGGCACCAGGGTATCTGATCCCTGTCAGCTTCCATCCTGCTGGAGAACCCAGGAAGGCTGGCATAGGACAGGTTTAAGGGCACAGAGGTTTCCAAAGGTGCAGACTTTAAAAAACCCTTGGTGACTTCCAGGAAAAACAGTGTGTGCACTCAATGTTTGCAAGGTTTCCTCAGCTCCCAGGAGATGATAACTTTAGACCAGACTGAGAGTAAGGGATCTGCTGGTGTTATTTCACTGCCTGCACTCAGAGTCGAGTTTCTGCTCTTTCACAGGGAAAAGGAAGCTGAAACCCTTAATTTGCTCTCACCAAAAGCTTTTGGCAAAGCCAGACAAAGCCAAGGCACTGGGCTTAATGAGTCAGGGAGCCCATAGTTTTGTTATCATGCTAATTAGAGTATTTTTGCTAATAGTTTATGCTAGAACTGTGTTTTAGCTACCGTTTAAATGAATTAAAATAGTTCTCTCACAGCTTCGTTCCTGAGGTTGCCTGACTTGGTGCTCTGTCTGCAGCTTTAGACACCTCCCTCCTCTGGGAGCCTGTGAGGTCAATCACCTCCCCTTCCCTATCAAAACCAATTTGGAACAATTTCTACACTGTAGCAGGCTGGGTACCACTCGCCCACTAGCCTGCTCAGTCCTTTCCAGCTCTGTGGACTTCTGTTTGCCACAGCCAGCCTGGTTTGCAGAATATGGCCCCTCAGCCCCCCTCTAACAGCTTCAGCTGCATTCCCTTCATCTCTGCAGCCAGGGGACATCCCCTCAGGCTCTGCACACACTTTGAAGGGGAAACAGCCTAAGCCTTCTGTGTGCTGAGGTCTCACCGAGGTTTTTTCCCCTCACCCTGAGTCAGTTCTATCCCTTAGCCAGCTGGTTGTGCAGCTTAACCAGGGGAGTGTGTCCTCTGCAGGGGTTAGCCTTGGGGTCCCCTTGGGAGCACGTTGTGTGGTCAGTGGGATGGGTGGATGGATGGCAGCTGCAGCACCAAGTGGCAGGGACTTCTTCCATTGCTGTCAGACAAGCTTGCCCTATGGTGTGAGTGCGAGTACTGCACAGCCCAGGGAGAGGTGAATGTAGAGCAGGGATTTGGTAGAGTCTGCTCCTCAGGTGAGGGCTGAGCGGGTGACTCGGTGTCCTTTAGCTTCTTTTGGAAGAGCTGTGAGGCAGGAGTGTGGCCACTGGTGAGCAGTGTGGAGGGGCTGGGAGGGTTTATCTCTTATCTCTGGCCGTGGCAGGCAGGAGAAGGGAGCCTGGCAGAGTGTCACAGGGGCCAGGCTGGTGCCATGGCAGTGCTCTGTTTGACACAGGGTCATGTTCCTCTGTGGCTCTTTTCCCCTGGGAATACCGTAAATGTGAGCTCATCCTCGGTAAAACTGGGTCTGTTTCTGTTTTCCGGACTTTTCACAGAGGAGCTGAACCGGTGGGCTTGGGAGTGGGAGCCTGATCTGCCCAGAGAAGAGTAATTCCAAGTAAAAGAAGTAAAAAAGGAAAACGGCAGGTAGGATAAGGGCAATTTTCCTTCTGTGCCCTCTGTGGGCTGCTCAAGCCTTGCAGCTGGTGGGTTTCTCCCACCTTTGGATGCCGGCAGGAAAACCTGCCACACGGCAAACGTCATTTTGAGGGGGGGTAAGCCCCAGTTTCAAACTTATTTCCCCTTTCCCTGCGGACAGAGCATTACCGGGCCCTTGGGGACACCGTTGGCACCCCCCCGCTCGGCTCTC